>JANLJB010031208.1:0-69405 GCA_026212285.1 Bursera cuneata
AGACACCCCTAGAATTAGAAAACATGGGGGTCTTGACACATAAAAATAGGGGTCTCAATGTTACTTAAAATATCAAAATAGGGATCTTTATGTTATTTTATGAATAACAGGGGTGAGTTTGTTACTTAGACCAAACCTTGGGGGTGTCTATATTTACCCCAACTTTTTCATTTCAGTTTTTTTTTTTTTTTTAACTTTTAATTTAGGAACCACATAGTATAACAATAAGTGTAATTTCATAACCATCAGCTTAATAAAGATTAAATGGACTCTAATTTCTCTTTGAAGAATCAAATAATGTAACAGAGGAACCTCACTTGGGCTCTTTTATTCACTAACAGTCAAAACATTTGAAAATATGAAAGGAGAAATACAACAAAATTTTGAATCTCGGCATGGTCCAACACGACAAAAAGGTCAACGGCCAAAAAAAGAAAAAATCGTAAACGCCGTTGCCGGGGATCGAACCCGGGTCACCCGCGTGACAGGCGGGAATACTCACCACTATACTACAACGACTTGCCTGTCATAGCTTTTGAAGATTTTAAATTAAACTCAAGATGAATTTACAATAACTCCAGCCACTGACGTCCTTCTTTCAATCAATAAAAATTCTTAATCCTACCAATCCCATATTCCACGGTGTTTAAGGATCCTTTGATGAGGGGTCCTGAGGTTTCTACCCAAACGTCAGCTGTGCTTTGTCTTGATTAAACAAATTTGTCAAGCTAAATTCTAATATGGATCCCCTGCATAGCAAGTATTAATTTGTGAAATGCATTAACCGTATGTGTTTGTGAGGACACATAAAGCAAACACATGGAGAGCTGCACAAGGAAACTAAAAAAAAGTGATTCAGAAGAAAAAAAAAGATCCTGACTCTACTAATCTGGGTTCAAATAACAAATTTTTGTTCCTACATTTAGTTGTCAAGGAAACCTAGAAGACAATTGCTTTTGTTGAGAATCACTTGGAACAAACACTGGTAGCTGGCCGCCCCTCTGTGATCTACCCTGCTGATAAAAACTTGATGTGGAACCTCTATCCAAGCCACTTGCCACAGAACTGCTTCTTGTTCCTCTGCTCAATTGATCATTAACAAGAGGACCACCAAAAAATATAGATTGTCCTGTGTACAAAAGCTCTGCCCCAGGAACCTGAGAAGAACCAGCAGCTCCTCTGGAAGAAGAGACAAAGCGCCCGGCTTCTGGATCCCAGAAAACTGAATTTCTAGTATTTTCTGCTGCACCCACATTAGTTCTGATAGGAACTTGTGCCACATTGTCATGAACAGTGCTTACATTGCCTTGGCTTTGTCTTGCTGACCAGGGAGATTGATCTGCTGATGATTGATACATGGGGTTGAAGTGATCTCTGTTTGAAATTTGCTGCTCCGATGGAGAAGGGCTAAGGTGGGAGATTTGGGGACTACTTAAGTTACTAAGACTGTGACCACATGTCTCACTATCTTCTCTGCTAGCACGACTAGGTGGATATGAGCTCTTCGATTTCCATGCTCTACTATTTCTGGACGGAAAACCTTGATGATGACTGCTGATTGGGCTACTTCTTCCACTCACATTGCTACTGGATAAATGATCCGTATCATATGGATGATGTCGAGAGCTAATCGGACGTAGTACAGATGATGATGCCCTAGCTTTTGCAGCTGCTTTTATTGCCTCATTAGAGTCCAATTTTGCAAGTTTCCATGCACTAATTCGCACTGGACGCTGGGGAAACTTTTTCCCCTTGTCAGCCGGTCCTACTGCATCTGGATCCACTGTGGATGGTAAGCGTCCTGGCTCCAAATGTGGGATGATTTCATCCTGCTTAAAAAATACACAAGAATAATTCCTAAGCTTTTCATGTTGGAAGGCCAAACAAAATTTCTACGGTACGTAATGGCACTGAAAACACTCAGCCAAGAAAGAAAACTACCAATTTTGTTTAGCCTTAACTATTGTAATTATCTAATAGTACTTAAACAATGATCTTCCCTCACTACTATAAGGTCACCCTTTTATCTCCTTTAAGGGTTAAGAAAATAAAAGTTTCCTGGATACTGTTTCTAAAGAAATGTCACAAAAGCACGTATCAGAAAAATTATCGAACAATTAATAAATACCTCCCATCTTGTCCAACATAATTATAATTTCTAAACAGGGATGACGAGACAAACAAAGTTAGTGGTACCTGGTGGTCCATGAATATTCTTGGAGGAGTACACCAAGCACCTTTGTATTGCAAGCTCATTCCCAGTGAGCTTCTTCCACTTACTGCAGTCACGGCCGAACTGGTTGGTGAAGTTGGCAGACTTTGCTGATCTCCTCCATCAACAGACGGGCCGGGCGGTTCACTTTGTGTTCTCATGGCAACAACATACTCATATGTTGTGATACCCTACACCATAAACAACAATGATTCAGTGTTTGCAAAGTATATGGACAGATAGATAGAAGTGGACGGAAGTCATTGAGGAATATACCTTTCGCATCAGAATCATGTGGAAGAAGAATAGTTCTCCCAGAGGTACAGTAGCAAGAAAAGAAACAGCTGTGCATATGGCCTGTAAATGTCAAATATTGCGTAATTATTAGTAGAGAAACCATTAAAAGAAGGTGCAAAACACAGTTGCTTATTGACACCAAGAAAAAAGGGAGAGGGAGGACAATTCAGTATTGGTTCAGTATTTTGAATGAAAATACTCAAATACTATTTCTATATGTAACATTACTTTCTGTAACTGAAAATAAGAAAAGGAAAACTACTTCCACATAGTACAGAAAAATCTCTTCCTACCACCACAGTAGCAAAGGGGGGAAGAGAGAATCCAACTCCAAGCCTCTCAGCTATATGATTTTCTGTACCCTTCTTATCAACAAAGCACCGAACAAGGACAGCAACACCAACTCCAAATTCAACAATAAGCTGATACACATGCACAGGTCAATCAAAACAATACTTGTACGGATTAAGAGAGTCAGACAAGCATCTGTTCTAAAACTTACCCATACAAGGCTTGCAGCCATGAGGCACACAAAAGTGATATAATTTTTTCTTCCCACACAATTATTCAGCCACTGCAACGTAGATGCAGATATCTTATATCAAACCCCGATAGTAAAGAAAAAAGAGTTAAAAAAACAACAGCTGTAAATTACTAAAATTTTTGGGGCCATATAACAGGACATGCATTGCAGGTATCATTTCTCATATAGCAAATACCATGAGGACCTGAGACTGCACCAAACCAGTGTCTAACAGGAATGAACATTTAAATCTTACCCGACAATGATGATCAAAACCATCAACACATTTGTCGCAACTCCTGCAATGTTTGCTGAACTTACGTACCTGAAGAAAGAAAACTGAGTCAATGAAAGTTCTTTTTCTACTCATTTTCTGATTTTTCTTTCAGTCTGTGTTCATGAGCTTCTTGTTAGCTCATCCTTGACAAGCTTCAAGCATGACCACTCAAACAAACCACTGATTGGGAATTTACCAAGTCTTTGAACTGTTAGCTGATCTTAAAATTTTTCCTCTGTTTTCTCTACTCTTTCCTTTTCTTTTTATTGTGCTTTTGAGCATTTAAGACACTCAGTTTCGTTAAACATAATTAAAGAATCTTTCCAATAAGTATCCATACCTCAGCATTGCATAATGTGCAGAATAAAGCATCGTCCTCTCCAGATTGTTGTAGAAGATCTTCATCTTTACGGCAATCTTCTATTACAAGACAACCATAAAAGAAACCTCCAAGTTTTGAGCTAAAACTCCAATCATGCCTATTAGACCTTCCTCCATGCTTTAAACCTACCTTGCTAGGCTCTTCAATAGAAGATGCATTGCCTGATGAAAAACAAAGCAGATAGTATCTTCAAAAATGAAAAGCCAATTTCATTCTCACTTTCGTAAAGAGATTGAGCACCAGCACAGTGACTCAAGAGGCAAAAACTCAGGCTGCAAAATATCAGAGAAACTACCTGCTTAAACTATATGTATCATACAGTGATCTTAGATATACATTTCTTGACAACTCTACCATTAATCAACAAATATTATTCCGATAATCTGGTAGGCACTTAAATGAGTACCATAGTTATATTTAATGATTACCCAGATACCCCTAAATCCCCTTACCTCAGTGGATGTTTCAGCACTTTAATCAGAGAACCATCGGAACACTTACCAGGCAGATCTGTGCCATTTTGTGACTTATACACTGAGGTTTTGTCAGCTTCAAGCAGAATTCCAGGATCTGCAGGATCAATAGCGGTACATCGAACATAAAGCACAAATACGCAGAATGCCTGGAAGTCAAATGCAAGAATTAAGATAATCACAAAGGAGGTCAATAACATGTATTTTAGAAATTAAAAAAATAAAAAATAAATAAAATTTCATGTGCTTACCAGGACAGAATAAACACCAATCGCCACATACTCATAGATGCCTGTCCCGAGAAAAGGAGCAAAGAAGGCATAGTATGCAACAGATAGCAAGAAAAAAACTGTTATAGCCACAACCTGTGCACCATGAAAACTTACTTATTAGCCATAATTATATAAGCCTCGAACTTGTAAAAAGGACAGAAATGAGGAAAACATCCCATTAGTTCTTCAAAGCTTCCCATAACTCGGAATGAAGTATATAAAGATCAAACAGGAAAACGTAGAGTTGCTGATCCCATATCTATGTTACCATCCAGACCTTTTATGGGCATTGACAATTATCTATTCACGATCATTGACTTCCATGGCATGCAACGGGTTCATAAGAAAACTTAATCGGGTTTGTCTTTTGCTGATTGACAGACTGGTGTACAAGGTTGACTAGTCAATTTACATCTGTGATTTCAGTAGGAACTGATGGAGCAAATGACACTCTCAACCCGAATCAGCACAACTGAAAACTATTTTATGATTACTTGGTTATTCATTTGGTCATATTCCCTATCTCCACCACATAAAAGATTTTGCAGGCTCCAAAAGTTGAATTTTCAATACGGCTAATATCCTTATCATGAAAATGCAACATATGCCAACAGCAGGGAGTTCGTCCAATTAGAAAAGAGCAAGTCACATAAGAACATAAAAACAAAAACCCATGAACGAATACTTCCCATAAAAAAAAAAAAAAAAAAAAAAAAAAAAAAAAAATAAAANCCAAAAAAAAAAAAAAAAAAAAAAAAAAAAAAAAAAAAGACTAGCAGAGAAATCACGCTAAAAAAATAGTGAACACCCAGTAATCCATTAAAGAGAGTGTACATAAATTAGACACAACAAGGCAGATTAAATTTCCAGAGCCTGAAAATAACAAACAATACACACAATCTAACAACAATTATAGCTCAAAACTCCCAAAGCAAACTCACATTTTGAAAAATAACCAGAACAAACAGCCAAAAGTACCTGAAAAGTGTGGGCAGGTAGTTGCCATCCATGACGCCTAGCCATAGTTCTCGACTTCTTGTTAAGCAAGTTCACAAACGTTTAATCAACAGCAGTAACACTTCAAAATCACCAACCACTTCCAACTAAACCCATAATGCAAATCTACAAGCGCTCACCGTAACCTTTGTTCCAAAGACGGATTTCCATTTTACTTAATATTTTTTTTGTCTTCTTGCCCGGTGATCACAAGAAGCCACTCCAAATTCCAACCTCGACCCAGATGCTAAATGCTGAATTCAAGACGACCCATTAAGTCGATTTTAAGTTGTAGTTTCTGGGGAGCAGGTAAGCGATTCATGGATCAACAAGGCCTGAAGAAGCAAAACAAGAAGAAGCATATGAAGAATAAAAAAGTACTGCGTTAGACCATTTCTTATTTGAAAAAAACGCGTTTCATGAAGGCTGCGTTTTTTTTCTCACCTCACGTTTCTGTTTGTGCCGGCAGCAAGCATGAGTGAGCCTCTTCACCTCACCTCACTCCCTCCCTGTTATCATTCTATATCTTGTATTTATGTTTTCACTTAGTAATTTACCAACCAGTGCTTTATCTTTCCGTATTTTTCAGTAAATGCCTGTACGGTTATGCACTTTTTATGGTCAATAAATCAACCTAGTATCTCCCATTATCTCTCAAAATCGTCTCTTTCTCAAACCTATTAAGGGATTCAATTATAATAGAAATCACCATATAACATCTAATCTGATTGATATTATGGAATTCATTTAAGATAAGTAACATCAATTAGACCATTTTTAAGTTTCAAACTTTTTTTTTTTAAAACCAAATTTTAGATATTTAAATAAACATATTTTTTGATATACTGAAAGTAAATCACTCCAACAAATTCAATAGTAATTTGATATATATTCGATATATACTTAATAAGTAAATTCATAAGAAATATATCACCTAAAATGTTTAAAAAATCATTGTCCCACATATATGTTGAAAAAAGGGTAATTTTGTCCAATTATAGGACTTTAGTTAGAGATAATAAAAAAGTTCAGAGAATGACTTAAACTTAACCAATCTCAGGTTTTAATAATCAAGCATTTATTCAAGTGGGTTAATATATGACATAGATATTATGATGACAAATCAAAGGAAGGAAGGATATGTTGACTTTGCGTAGATGCTTAGCTTAATCGAGCTTAGCTGCCTCAAATTAAACTATTGCTTCGTACTGTTTTATTCAACTTGAACTCAGATTTTTTGTCCCAAAGTTGAAGTTTGTATTTGTTTAATATTCAAATGCTTTCGTTATAAGCGTCCTATTCTGTATGGCCTTTTTATAATCTTGAGGAAACATGGACCTGTCATTCATTTGTCTTTGAAATAGATTATTTCTTGGGCACTCTTGCTAAAACTATTGATCTGGAATCTTTAAGGCATCATTCAAACCCATTTAATTTAATTATTGAAATTGTCATCAACTTGCACTATTCTATATCTTGGCTGTTTGCCGCGCTGGCCGGATGAATGTTGTTTTGTTGCTTCATAAATTGATTATCTATTGATGTAGCCTGTCACTTCGTTGTTCTAATTACTTCTTACAACAATGAATATCATTAAAATTGGAGGGTAAGTTTGATGGTACATAGTCGTATCTATACAAAACAAACGATCCTTATCATCAATAGATGATTTTAGAGCTCAACGCGAGAACGAGAAATCAGTGTTATGATTTTGTTGATGACCATGTTCACGTGCTGTTGATTCTTGCACGTTTTGGGTGGGAGAAGTCTGATCAATCTCGGAGAGCTCGGTATCAGAAGGGTAAGATATGGGGGAGTTGGGACTTTCGAAGTCCTGCTGGTTTGACCTAGATATGGGGGAGTTGGGACTTTCGACGTCCTGCTGATTTGACCTGAAGTTGTAGTTGTGTAGCAAATGTATTGGTGATGCGCCTTGGCTTGGTGTGGTTTCACCTGTCAAGAACCCGGAAGAACCATTCTCTGCTCCCGTTTTCTTCAACCTCTTTCTATCCTTTGCAGCTTGGCGCCATTTTTTAAGGGCCTTCGCCGTTTGCTCCTCAAAGATTGCTTTCTTCATGTGAGATCCCATCTGCATACAATTTAGCCACGGCCCACAAACACAAGATCATTTTTAAATTAATCTCTTTCATTAATTTTAAAATGTATTTGATTAAATTTTGAAATTTAGTTACACCTCTTTTTTATTGTTTAATCAAATCCTTTTTTTTTTTTTTTAACAATTGTTCAATTGTCAGGTAGGGTACTGAGTTGTGGAGCAATCCCTATTCTACAGCTCAAACATCGGGTAAGTTATCTGGAATATCTTATTTGAACTTACTTGCGTCACCAAGGCATACAGAGGAAAAGTGATATAACTGCATATGATCTGAAGGGCCAGTCCGAGAAAAACCCTTGCCAAAACTCCTCTCAAGTTCTCATGAAAGCATGATTTGAGACCGAATTCGTACTGCATATTGCATATTAATCATGGCAACAATTGATTTGACACAGTTAGTAAAAACAAGGCCTATAAATTATGTAAATGTCAAGAATGACTTGACTTATCTCCGAATCACTTACCCAAGTCCACAAGAAAAAGGCCATTTGGAACGCATTCTGTACAAAGTTTACGTTAGTAAGTATCACTAGTTAAATATATGCTTCTCAGCAGTCATGAGATAATCTACAGATATGTTCAGTGCACCTGGAACAAGGTATAGTGTATCAAGAGGAGAATCCATTGTGGTCGATTAAACCAGAAATATTTGTTATTTGGTTCAATGACTGGAGCACCTCTAACAACTGTTGCTCGATCCTGGAGTTCTTGTGCCATTTCCATGATAACAAGTTCTAGCTTTGTACCCACTAGGAGAAGTATCTGCATATATACGGTCCGAATAAAATGCATGGTTATATAGCATATCTACATGCAAATGCAAGTGCCCCAAAAGTATTTGCAGCAAATTAAAAATCAGTAGCAGTTCTTACAGCCAGTGGAGCTAATGTCAACCAGTCAAGCGAGTACCATTCTGCAAACATGAACGTTTTGAAGATGAGTATCTTGTTTGTGCACTTAAAGGTAATCAAGTTTGTGCATACACAAAGAAAGGGAATATTAACTGTAAACGTTTACAAGCAAGAACACTATAGCAAAAGTCCATAGAGGGATACTGCAACAATCAAATTAGACAAAACATTAGCTTGCAGCCAATCAGAGGTATATATATATAAGCATATAAATCAAATTATGCGATAATAGAGTGTGGGAGAGAGAGACCTAATACCCACGACCACCTTAAAATCATCTTCCATGGATCTTTTGATGTATCTATGGAAGTCAAATGAAGTATTAGGAGCAAAATGTGCCTGCAATTGTTAATTAAAATGAAGTTAAAAGTAATGCAATTAGAACAATAAACTAGAACTATTCTAATTAGCTATTACGTACATTGATAAATCCATTGCGCATTGTCACATAGTCCACTTTTGATACTGAACCAAAGAATTGTCTAGTGAAAGCCACCTGTATAAATAAACAGCATCAAATACGGAAATAATCGGTCGAGATGTAAGCAATAATATTGTGCATCTTGATGCTTACAATCCATCTGATTCCAGGTGTTCTGGACCAGCCAGAATGGCGCTTCACAAAGGAAGTTTGATGGGTGAACCTGAATCTTGCCGGATCTGGAAGTAGGAAAGAATGGCCCAATTAAATCTTTATTTTACCATATAGGCCCAAAACCAGTCAACGAATATGCATAAACAATATTCTATCTAGCATTATTCACCATTTGTGAATTGGTATTCCAAGGACGATGTTTCCGATTCCCAGGTCTTCCATTTCTTCATCTGATAAACATCAGAAACAATTTCATCAAATATATTTATTTCGGAGGGTTAAAATTTAAATGGGGGAGGTCTTGCTCTTGCATATATATATATATATGTTAATTGAATTTACCTTAGCCTTTGCGAGTACAATGGTAATAACGCTGTACAGAACATGAAGAACCGCCAGAACGAATATAAATATATGCAACTGGTGCACTCCACTTTGCGAAATCAACGATACTTTGCCCTGGAAAATAGAAATAATTAAAACTCCCTCTCCCTTGAAGGATATATATTTACGCACAATATTAATATATTTTAATTTATAATTATACCTTTTTGGAGCAATAATCTTCTCCACCAGACGGCGCTGCCAAGACTCGTCGCCATGTCATATCTCCAGCATACAGAAGTAACCTTCTCCTACGACCATCGCCTCCCGTATCATCATCCTCATCATCGCCGTACCCTTTGTCAGCCGACTTATTTTTATTGTTGCATGGAAGCATCGTCTCTCCAACATCAGCAGGAATGCATATCTCGGAAATAAATCTCGTACCCATAGTAAGAAGTAGCGATATGAAACCCAAAAGCATCAGCTCTGCAAAATTCATAAACAGAAACTAACATATAAGCATATGTCGAAGCAGGACGTAGCATAACAACATAGAAAATAACTAATATATATATATATATAGTATATCAACAAGTAGCTACATACCAGCTTTAATTTTCTCCAAGGCTTCAGTCATGGCCTTCTTCTGGCGTTTCTGGAACCACTGTATATCATCAGGAGATCTGTAGAAAGTCAGTGATGAACTCAAAGGCAAAGACTCTAATCAAACAACCATACGTACCATACAAAGACCCTGATCATATAATACACACACACACACACACATATATATATATATATATTATACGTACCTTCGCAAGAGAATGAATACCATACTCTATTAGTGCAGATAAGATCACAAACACTGCACACACAGCCGCGACAGCCCATGTTGGTGTTTCCTCTAATGACCTATCTCCAGCAGCACCAGCCATAATTATTCAACACTTGAAGATGACGATGATGATGATACCGAAAGCAAACTTGCATTTCACAGGGAATTATGAGACCATAGACCGATTAATGCAATTGATGAGCTCTTTGATAGCGCGTCTCAGAGTTTATGACACGCTATAGAATTGTCTGACGCTACTTGTTCTTTCTGACGGGTTGATTGGTCGTCATCCTCAGTGCTGTCGCGACTTCCCTTCTAATTTATAAGAAACAATATAAAATCAAGCCGGCGAATTTATATTGGAGCCAAAAATGCGAATGTTATTCAATAATCATATCCCAGGTATTCTTGTACCTTGACAACTAATATATAGTACATAGTAAATTACTTGCGAGGAATCTAAGTTTTGACATACAATTTATTCTTCGCAAGAAAATTTTTATACACTTACTCACTCTATCTTTAAAGTCACTTTGTGTATATTAATTATGAAAATTATAATAAATACTATAATAATCACTTATAATTAGTCATAATACTCATTACAGGTTTTGATGGATTCTCTAATTCATCTAAAAACATCAATTCGTCACTATCATCAGTAGTCTTCGATGACTGTCTTTTATCGAAAAAGTTCATCATAAAAATATTGATTAAGCTGAATTTTTGAATTTGCGAATATTTTTCATATTCTATCGGTTTTAATCTTACTGATATTAACGAAATGTTGCCTATTATTGTTTGACCACGCAAGCGCAAAATACGCCAATTTTCAGTATGGATATAAGCAAGGGAAGTAGGCAACTAGTAATATTCAAATGTATTGGTTTTGGATGTGCATGAATGGATTCTTCTACCATCCAGCTTAATAATCAGCTTGATTTTGACTCAAATTTTTAACGAAACAATTGTTCATGTCGGCAAATATATCTCAAATCAAATTCGTAATTCTCTTTCTAATTCCAAAAAGGAGGATCACTGCAACTTAAGCCAACAAAACAAGGTCTTTGAATATCGGAACATATATATGGTACATAAGGCGAACGTCATGTTGTTGTTAGACGGTGTCAATGCGGCCAGCCACCATAGGATTCTGCCGATCCATCCATTTAACAAACCTACCTAATGGTGTTGGTGGAAACAGATGATGGTCAAAACCTTTGGACTTCTTCAACTTTGTAATTGGGCCAGTGTTGTTGGGCTGGCCTTGATCCAACCAAGTCCCTCCGGAGACATTTAAGATTTGATTGGATGAAGGGCACCATCATCAATTAGGTGGTGATGTGGCGGTGCATCATAGATATTATCGAACAAAGAAACTACTAGTGGAGTGGCGTGATTTGATTTTAATTTATCCTCTACCATTCCAAGTTCATTTCCCCTCTCATTTCTCACCCGAGTACCCCGGCTACGCAATTTGAGCGCAAAATGACTGCCATTTCGAATTCTTTGGTTTTGTCGAAGACCCCTCGCCTTCCTCTATCATCTGGTAAACTTCACATTCGCTTTTGATCCCATTTCTTTTCACTTCATTATACATTTAGATATATTTCACTATTAAATCTTGTTTTTGCTTTTTCAAAGTAGTAAGAATCTGTGTTCCTGCTTCCTTTGTTTTGAGATTAAACAAACAATAGACTGTTCTTCTAATGCGCGTTACCTGTTTGAAAGATGATCTATCTTTCTTGTTATCTGTGTTCATGATCTGACTAGGTTTTTGCTACTTTTGAATCAAATGTTTGAAGGTAGAGAAGAGAAAAAAAGAAATTAGATGTTCCTACCTAGCGTTTCGGTTTGTTTTTGTACCTTTTGAAATCGGACCTTTTAGTGTTCTGTATATTGATTTATTTGTTTCGGTTTCTTTATTTATTTATTTCCTTTAAGGCTCTTCTCTGAGGCCGTCGGAAGAATGTATTGGTAACTTGTCGTTCAGTGGAAATCGTCAGTGCAATGTGCAACTCTCTTCCTCCAAAAGGTCTCTCACAGTTCGTGCTGCGTATAGGTATCATCTTCTTTGCTGTTACTTTGTGATGTTTTTGTGCTTTGAATGAAGTCTTTTTTTGCCATCACGGTTTCCTGTTGGAGTTAGAATTTACATAAACTTGTTAGCCAGAGAATTCCTAATGAATGCCACTCTTCTGTTTATGTGCATACAGTGATGATGGAAGGCCAAGCAGTGCTGGTATCTTCGTTGGTGGTTTTGTTTTGGGAGGAATAATAGTTGGCACGCTTGGATGTGTATATGCACCGCAGGTGGTTATCTATCTTTTGCAAATAGATTCCTGGGAAATAGTTCTTAGGTCCATTAACCATATCTTGTTCAAAAGGGTTCGAAGGAATAAGTAAAGGATTGTGATGATTTGTTGTAAAGATTATTGTCACGGCCCCAATCTTATGATTTGATATGATCATAAACTTATTATCAGTAACCAAAAAAAGTATCTAGTTAGCAACTTAACATTGTGCGCTTCCATTGTTGTGCTTGTTATTTTTTGTATGATAGTCTTTTCGAGCAAGCCAGTATAATCCTTCTTCTGATGTTCCCCAACAGATCAGCAAGGCACTAGCTGGTGCTGCGGCTGACAGGAAGGATCTTATGAGAAAATTGCCTAAGTTCATATATGATGAAGAAAAAGCTTTGGAGGTGAGCTTTTGCTTTTGGCTGTTTGTTCATTTTTCTTGTCATGAGAAAATTGTAAGTTATTTTTGCTGTTTTCTTGGCTCTTTTAATAATTTATTTAACTAAAATGCTTATTAAATTTATTAGAATCTTGACAAATTCTTGGTTTGCACCTCAGCTTTTCCTATGAATTTCAAGCCATGGCTTCCCTTCCAAATTTATGTTGGTTAAAATTTTAAATGAATGGATATGTAGAACCTTTTATTTATAGTTTCTGAAAATTCTACAGTTATAAGCTGCCTTCCTGTATCTTTTAAACCTAACAGATGAACCAATCTCTGGGAGCCACTTCACTTGTACACCAGCATCTGTGTATTGAGTATTCTACATATAAATAATTATCAATAGCGCCTTTTTTTTATGTGAGACTGAGAATAACATATTTGGTTTGTATAATCTACAGAAAACACGAAAGATACTAACTGAGAAGATTGCTCAACTGAACTCTGCTATAGATGATGTTTCTACTCAGCTCCGTACAGAAGATGATGCTCCAAACGGAGTGGCTGTGAATTCTGGTGAAGTTGAAGCTAGCATATGAGGCATCTCTTGTTGGCCTTCAATATCAACAACTTCAATGATAAGAAATAATAGTTGAATTTGTTGTAATGTTTTACTTCTCTCCTTCAGAAACGTTTGTTCATTACTTGTGTGGTTCGCTGTACTGGTACATATATTTTTGCCCTATATAATCATAGACCTGCATAGTTTTGGGCCTATTTCTACATTGTACTGTTTAATTTTTTTTCCTTTGGCACAGCTGTTTCCGTAGAAAATTAGGCCACAACATGAACCCTCTTCTTTATTAGGAAAATGTTATGGGTCTTACTCAAATTGGTGTTGAGAATCCTGGAACGTAACTTAATTGTTACGCGGAATCTGTATATTGGCTTCGAATCAGCCATGAACATGGCCTACTTATTTAATCTGTTCAAGGGGACATCAAATTATGAACTTTTATTTGGGCGAACGTGGATTTACACTTCGCTTTTTCAACTCAAGACGAATCACTGTGGCATAGGCCTCTCTATATATCTTGTACTACATTTTTGTCAAAAGAGGTGAAATGTCAGAGATTTAGGTTGCCCCTTGGATGTTCTCCACCATCCAACGTGATATCCTTTCAGCCAGAAATCCCAGAACTTAAACATCGATCGACTATAACGACGTGTATAATACAATGTACATAACGTTTGGCTTGTTCTGCAATATGCATGCAGCATATCTCCCTCTAAAACTCTAGTTGTGGCGATCAGACTCTTGTCATTTCAAAGAACATGCAAGGACATTTTAGGGAAGAGCGAGTGGGTGACCAATCTGTGGTTCATAATACGAAGTTGCAACACTCAAAACATAATCTTATCCCATGCACGGACCACACTCTCCACTCACCACACATTTCTTCAATTTACTTCCAACCATAATTTACATATATGTACCGACTATGTAACCGAAATTAACTGTATAAATAGTAGGACAACTTAGTCTCTCGGCTTTAGTTGCAGCCATGGCCAGCCACGCAGCTCTTGCATCCTCAAGAATCCCAGCCAGCACTAGGCTTCCTTCCAAGACCACCCTCTCTTTCCCCACTCAATGCTCCACTAAGGTCCATTTTCTCTCTCTCCATGCACTGGCTGCATGTTAATTAGCTAGTGCTTAGTATTATGCTTTCTGGGTGGACTACTGTTAGACATATTTATTTCTTTTTGGTTCTGCAGAGGCTGGAAGTAGCTGAGTTCTCTGGCCTTCGATCCAATGCTTGCGTGACTTATGCCAGTACCGCTAGAGAATCATCCTTCTTTGATGTAGTGGCCTCCCAACTTACTCCCAAGGTTATTAACTTCTCGAAATTCTTTGTAATCAACATGTTTACATATATAATTCATCACTATCAGACTATATATTTATAATTCTGTCTAGTAACCCGATCTATTATTGGATAATAATTTATCATGAATCCTCGTCACCATATAACTGTAGTTATTTCTGTCTTCTGATTGTTTATGCTTAGGCTCTGACAAGAGATTTTAATATTAACTTGCTCTCCAAATTTATATGTTGAAAGCATGTAATAAGCACTTGGCATATTGTCTTTATAAGCCAGAATTTCGATAATGAAATAGAATTTTGAAATCAGAAATTTATTATATATGGTCAAATTTCGTTCAGATGAAATGGTACTGATAAGTTGGAATTTATGGTCAAATGTAGACTGCAGTATCAACGGCCGTAAGGGGAGAAACAGTGGCCAAATTGAAGGTGGCAATCAATGGATTTGGACGTATTGGCAGGAACTTCCTCCGATGCTGGCATGGGAGGAAAGACTCACCCCTTGATGTTATTGTCGTCAATGACAGTGGAGGTGTCAAGAACGTGAGTGAACTTATAATTATTTCTGAAATTGCTGTGTTTTTGATAAATAACTATCCTGGCAATATTGGTATCTCATTGATTGATTAACAATCTGCAACACAATAACAGGCCTCACACCTTCTAAAATACGACTCAATGCTGGGAACTTTCAAAGCCGATGTGAAAATAGTGGACAATGAAACCATCTCTGTTGATGGTAAGCCAATCAAGGTTGTCGCTAACAGGGATCCGCTCAAGCTCCCTTGGGCTGAGCTTGGCATTGACATTGTTATTGAGGTAGGTCCTTGCCTTTACTGTAACATAGTTTAATCCTTGGCAAACAAGATATCTAGAACAGTCGAAAATATTACATAAGGTTTTAAGTACCAAATTTTGGGGTATTTGTGTCTGATCACTGAAGTTATTGAAAGCAAACAGAAACCAACTAGTACCTGTCCTGTTGATACCTGGGAGGGTGGGAAATGAAAGAGCTGGCTTAAGTACTCAGCAAATTGGTGGTACTCCATTTAAGGTATTTGATCAATTTGATCTACAATTTACAGGGAACAGGAGTTTTTGTAGATGGACCGGGTGCAGGGAAACACATCCAAGCTGGTGCTAAGAAAGTTATTATCACTGCTCCAGCAAAAGGTGCTGACATTCCAACCTATGTTGTTGGTGTCAATGAGAAAGATTACTCTCACGAGGTTTCGAACATTCTGAGGTCGGTATGTTTCTTAGAAATATGCATGATAAGAAAAAATAGAAAAGCAATAATTAACCACATCAGTTTTTCCATTTGCTTTTGTTGATTGACATGTTATATGCAGCAATGCTTCTTGCACTACAAACTGTCTTGCGCCTTTTGTTAAGGTCATGGATGAAGAATTTGGTAATTTCCCATTAAATTTCACTTACTTAAAACTTCTTCGAAGAAACGTGTTTTTATAAAAGTGAATGAGGATCTTCTGATATCAACATGACTATTTTGCAGGCATTGTCAAGGGAACAATGACAACTACTCACTCCTACACCGGAGACCAGGTAATTAAAAGTCACAAAAATTGTACCATAGAAGTAGAACCTATCCCAAATGTTAAATGGGTTATGGTTAATCAAGTTATTTGGTTTGCTAATTTCCCCAAATTAAACATCAGTAGAAACATGATTACTTCAACAAGGATATCCGAATAATTGTTTAGTGTTTTTCCAGAGGCTCTTGGATGCTTCACACAGGGACTTGAGGAGAGCCAGGGCTGCAGCATTGAACATAGTTCCAACAAGCACTGGTGCAGCCAAGGCCGTGTCTCTTGTGCTGCCCCAGCTCAAGGGCAAGCTCAACGGCATTGCACTTCGTGTGCCAACCCCAAATGTGTCAGTTGTTGACCTCGTTGTGAATGTTGAGAAGAAGGGTCTTACAGCCGAAGATGTCAATGCAGCCTTCAGAAAGGCTGCTGGGGGGCCATTAAAGGGCGTGTTGGACGTGTGTGATGTTCCTCTTGTGTCCGTGGACTTCAGATGCTCTGATGTTTCTTCCACTATTGACTCTTCATTGACCATGGTCATGGGAGATGATATGGTTAAGGTGGTGGCCTGGTACGACAATGAATGGGGATACAGGTGAGGTTGCTGACTCATTAACAAAATTAGAAAAATAAGAAGAGCTGTTAAGGTTTCTGAAGAAACTATTTGTAACTTATGACAAATTCAATGTTGCATAGAACACTCAACCCAAATTGTCATTGCCTTTCACTAGTAAGATGAACTACTTAAACAGGAAAATGTAATTTCTTGTTAACGATGAAGTCATTGTCATTTTGCAGCCAAAGGGTCGTGGATTTGGCACATCTGGTAGCAGCCAAGTGGCCAGGAGTTGCTGCAGGAGGAAGTGGAGACCCACTGGAGGATTTCTGCAAGACAAATCCTGCGGACGAGGAGTGCAAAGTTTATGAAGCATAAGCTTCTTGCATTCTTTTTTTTTTTTTCTTTTTTTGGGTTGGCTAATGATATAGGGCATAAGGTTGTCATTGTCCGTTGTCACCAAACTCCAAATGCTTATTTTGTAATGACAACTGAGTAAGATGAACAGAGTTTTTAACAGATAGTAATATGTCAAAGGCAATGATTAATGTTGCAATTAGCTTGCAAAATAAAGAATTTTACTGGTGAGATGTAAGATAATAGCTCATTACATTGACAAAACTTTCTTGAAATTCGACTTCCAAAAGGTTTCAGAAAAGATTTCATTGGCCCTTTAATATATTCACCTGGTTTTGAGATTTGTCCACCGTTTACTTTATCGGAAGGCTCACAATCCTGCCACAAACTTCAAATGGCGTGGCGTGTATTTTATTTTACACAAGCCTAAATGACAATGCCAATTGGTCTACTAATAAAATTTTGTAGAAATTTCTGGTTGACATAAGACATTGTCCATTGTGGGATTCTTAGAGGCATTGTAGCCATTAAACAACATGCAATTTAAGCAGTAGTTTGTGGTTCATGCCACACTTCTCTAACATGTCCCGACTGCCTCACACCATCCATGAAACAACTTGTCATCGCGTTTCATGGAATTGAACTTCTCCGTATCTATTCGTATTAACAAGTGATATATGGTTTATAACTTGGTAGTTTTACCTTCTAATATTGTAAATCATGTCATCTTTATCCCTTAAGAATTGCATAATACATAGTTTAAGCTATTTTACCATTCAATTGCACCATAATTTCATGGCTTTGAACCCACAAGACAACAATTATCAATCATTTATTTTTCATATAGAAACCCAATCCAATCACTTATACACATGCTGCAATGCAAAGGGTACAAAATTTCGTATTAAACCATCTGTAAAATGGATCTAATTTAGAAATGTATATATTTCATTTTTAATACAAAAAAAAAATAGAAATTTAATATATATATATTATAGGGACCATGCTGATAAAATTAGAATTTAAAATTTCTTATTTTCTCTAAATTTAACATGTTTTTAAAAACTCACCTTCAGCTTCAGGGGCATTAAAAATGTCAAGCATTTCGGCAGCACTACAATAAAATAAATCAAACACGGCCTGGCAAACTCTGGTAATTCACAACAGAACACAGAGAAGAGAAAAGGAAACCCTCATCCTGTCCTGTGGTGAATCGCATACGCAAATCTGAGGAAATTGAGCACAAAAATAAAAATTTGTTGGTGGATCTGATAGACTATGAAACGCTCTCTAATATTTCTTCTGTTATCAACTGTAATATTACGCGGCCTATCTTCTGATTCTCCAGAGCTTCCAGACACAGAGACCTCGCTTTCCAATTCCAATCCCAATCAGCAGCTTTCAAAACTCTCCAACTCTCTTCTGCCGGCAACGCCAACAACTCCTCTGTGAGTAACCGCTTTATTTTTTTTCAATTTCAAAGCACCTTTTGATAAATGAATAAATATTTATAATTTCGTGTTCGGATTCAGTGGAGCGGGTATAGCTCTCGTGGCTGCTTTAGATGGAACAATTCATTTAGTAGACACCAAAATAGGGAAAGTTCGATGGTCCTTTTCGTCTGGGCAGCCCATTTATTCGTCTTATCAGGCTCCTTTCAACCATAACAACAACAATACAGCCTCAGCGTCTGAGTTCTATGTAGATGTTGGCGAAGATTGGCAACTCTATGTTCATAACAAGCACTTTGATAAGAGAGTAAGTCAAGTTATATGCTTCTGCCTTTTTTTATTGAAACTTGTGGGAGTTACGGAATTTTATATCAATTATTTTCTTTCTTCTTTTAGGAAAAACTTCCTATGAGTCCTGATGAATATATTGGAAAGACTCCGCTTTTATCGGGGAATGGAGTGACAGTAGGAGCCAAGCGAACCACTGTGTTCCTTGTTGATGCTAAGTCTGGCATACTAGTCTACAGTTACCGGTCTGATGATTTGGGGTCTAAATTAGGGTCTGAGAATGATGAAGAAAAGGCTGTTCTACGAGTTGATACTTCTGGAGGACTGCTGGAGTCTGGTTCTGAAAACTTGAAGACAGTTCAGCATCTGGTTTATGTGATGAGGACAGATTATGTGCTGAAGTATTATTCTTCGAATTCTGGAGAAGTTTTGTGGAATGTGACATTTGCGGACATTGAGGCTGAATTTCGATGTATAGAGAAAGAAAATTCTTTTGGTGGGTATACTTCTGATTTGGGGAATGAGCTAAGTTCAGGGTTCTTGGGTGATATTGAGTCACCTTTGCCATGTCAGACAAGGGTTTTGGTCAACCGGCTCCGATATAGCACATCGGAGTTTCTCTCTTTACTGGGTGGGGTTGGCGAACTGCTTCCTCTGCCTGCTTCTAGTCAAAATCATCCACTGGGACCTGTATATCCACGGGCTCTTCCTGGGAAAGAAGATAGACCTGATCTTCAATGGGCTCTTCCTGACAAAGAAGATACACCTGTCCTCCGCTTGCCCCAGGCTGAGTTTGAAAACTCTTGGACCTTGGGATTACCTGGTGGAAGTGTTACAGAAGTAAATGACGTGAGCACACTTGCTGAAAGAATTAAAGGATCTCAATTACAGTATGCTGTAGCTTTATTTACTGCCATCTTGTTTTCCATTATTGGCTTCTTCTTTTACCGTTCAAGAGAGGGCAAGTTGAATAATAAGCAGGCTGAGGAACCAAAAGTGAAAGCAGGAATAACCAAGAAAAAGAAACCGAGGAGATCAGGAAACAATAAGAACGGTACCAAGGGTGGGCAAAGCCAGAAATCTATCTCAAACGAGATTGTTGATAGCTTTGGACTTCCATATGCTGAAGGAAACGAAAAGAAATCTTTACTAACATTTACTGATCTTGTAGATGGTCGTGTAGATGGGCGTAGGATTGGTAAATTACTCGTTTCTAACAAGGAAATTGCTAAAGGGAGCAATGGTACTGTTGTCCTGGAAGGGATTTATGATGGTCGTCCAGTAGCTGTTAAACGCCTTGTGCAGACTCATCATGATGTGGCTTTGAAAGAAATTCAGAATCTTATTGCTTCTGATCAACATCCAAATATTGTTAGATGGTACGGGGTGGAGTTTGATCAAGATTTTGTTTATCTCTCTCTGGAACGTTGTACTTGTAGCTTAAATGACTTGATTTTTGTATCGTCTGGAACTCTTCAAAGTGAATCAATTTCAGAGGACAAAAATTCCAAAGTTTTGGATGAGTTTACCGTTCGATTACGTATGTTGATGGAAAACAACAAAGATGTTGAACTGTGGAAGGCAAATGGTTATCCTTCAGCACAGTTATTAAAATTGATGAGGTAAGTTTAGTTTTTAATTTTTAATTTTTTCTTCTTTGACGAATACAACTTCAGCATGTTTCCTACATGTTTCATTAAAGATTATGAGACTTATATAATTTCAACAAGTTTCTACTGCAAAAACTAATTTAAAAGCTTTGTTTGTTCTGCTTTAGTTGGTGAGACAATGTTGGGATTAATGCCATTTTTAAACTTGTGATGAGAATTTTACTGTACTACTTTCGGTAGGTGAACAAATATAGGCTTATAATTATGATGGCACTCATTTTTCTAAGGATTTCAACTATGCACAATCTTAAATATAAACATCTTAGGTTCCAGTTACTAGGCTCCTTCTTGCCCTATTGTAGGTTAAGCTTTTTCTATATGATGCTGTCTATGCTAAGCATTGCAGAAGTCATTTCGATAATGACATTCTGTACCTTATTGTTACTATAACTGATTCTAGTTTTATCTGTGGTGAATCTATAGTGAAAGCCAAGTAGAAACAGCAGCAAGTGGATCCAATGAGGTTCAGATAAATTGGCTGGATATGAATAGACAATCCTTGGCATTGTGCTCTAACTTATTGGGCAAACGGATATAGTGTGATAGACTACTCTACTTCTGGCACATCATTTAAGAACAAAGAAAAAAACTAGCTTACTTTGGTAGTTTTCCTCCATTTAATAGAGCCATGTTAGAGAGGGAATAGCAAACTTTATCTGGTGTGGGAGTGAGAATTTTGGGCAAGGATTATTGAAGCAATTATTTTGTTTTAATTACATGGGAAATTGGTGTCTAGTGTACTTCCTTAAAAATCTTCAACATACAAAGAGGCCATAAGGAACTTGTGAGGGATAAACTACCAACTTAAGTACATCTTTCCACTAGTCTACATTTACTATATATTTATGTCGTCTTTGATCTCAGAACTTATTATGGTTTAACATAAGGGTTGATGTTCCTAACTGATTCGTTGGCTCCCGTTTCATCAAAGCTTGTGCAGACTGTACCTACTATGGGCAATTTTACTCCTTGATTCAGATAAACGTTTGTTTTTGTTCATTAGAAACTAATCAGTTTCTGGTTATCTATGTAGGGATGTGGTCTCTGGGCTTTCCCATTTACATGATCTTGGAATTATACATCGGGACCTTAAGCCTCAAAATGTGTTGATTATCAAGGAGAGATATTTATGTGCAAAACTTTCAGACATGGGTATTAGCAAGCGCCTGGATGGTGACATGACTTCCTTAACCCAGAATGCTACTGGTAAGCATGTTCAATTGGTTTATCTGGTAATTTTTGTTAGCACGAGAAGCTACGTAGAAAGGTGCTGTTTTTTGCATCTAGGGTTAGATGAGCAGTAATATTGTTTGTCTAGAAATAATCCAAATAGTGGTTCAAATGATTTAATTCGCTTCCACAATCATAATGATCATTTTGTGGAGTAAAATTTTTTTCATTGGAGATTTTTCACCAGTTTTTGACTGTGTTTGTCGCGTGAACTAACTGTGGTTTCTTAAAGATTGTTTTTGTAAATTCTGTTTTTCAGTTTTCTATGTTTTTCCATATTGTAGGTAATGGAAGTTCAGGTTGGCAAGCACCTGAACAACTTCTCCATGGGCGCCAAACACGTGCTGTAGATTTATTTAGTTTAGGCTGTGTTCTCTTTTTCTGTATAACTGGTGGCAAACATCCTTATGGCGATAGTTTCGAACGTGATGTCAATATTGTGAATGACCGAAAAGACCTGTTCTTGGTAGAGACTATACCAGAAGCTGTGGATCTTTTTTCACATCTCTTGAATCCCAACGCAGATGGGAGGTAATCTTTCAGCTAGCATAAGTTATTGTTGATCGAAATATTGTCATGAACGGAATCCTGCTACATGTTATTCTTATAGTAGATTTGGAAGGTAGTTGATTAACAATCTACAGTGATGACCATGGTATTTTGACCAAAAATATTATACTTCTCATATTAGTGTTGTCTTTGTGTTTTAGGAGTTGAAATTAAATTCTTTATATAATGACTTGGCTGCATATTTTGTAGGCCCAAAGCCCAGGACGTGTTATATCATCCATTTTTCTGGGCTTCTGAGATGAGGGTCGCATTTCTCAGAGATGTTAGTGATCGAGTTGAACTGGAAGATAGGGAGACTGATTCAGAACTTTTGAAAGCATTAGAAGGTATTGCAACAGTGGCGCTGAATGGGAAATGGGATGAAAAAATGGAAACCGCGTTCATCGATAACATTGGACGATATAGGCGTTACAAGTATGATTCTGTTCGTGACTTATTGCGGGTAATAAGAAACAAGTCAAATCACTACCGGGAACTTCCTCAAGAAATCCAGGATTTGTTAGGACCATTTCCAGAAGGATTTTACAACTACTTTTGTAGCCGATTTCCAAAACTTCTCATTGAGGTTTATAATGTGATTTACAGACATTGCAAAGAGGAGGAATTTTTTCAGAAGTACATAAAAAGCGATCTAATCTGACCCAAACCATTCCCAATTCATCTCACTACTAAACTTTGGAACTGTAAATAGAAAATGTATTACATTATAAACGGTTACATATTCAAATTGTAAAACTAAGATATGAGCATTCTTTACCTTTCTATTCATGTATTTATAATCGTTTTTTACGTTGGCTTGTATAGTTTGCTGTGTAGGAGCCAAAAGTTTTCAATTTTCTTGCTCGAGACGTTTTGAAAAAATGACTTTAATCATGTTCTCCTTATTGCGGACCTAGCCACTCCTTGATAGATGCCTATTCAGATCCTTTGTTGATAATTTTAACTGTAGTTGAGAATATCGATGAATTTTATCTTATATTATTACTTCTGTGCTCTGTAGTTGGTGTGAGAAAGAATCAGATTTCGGTTTCTGGTTGGAAATGGTCAAGCTCACGCGTTTATCCTGAGGGTGTTCCTAGAGATTTCTGACCCTTGTACGTTTTTCAGTTTTGCTTTATTCAGATGCTCAGTCCTTCCAGATTGGTGGAGATAGCCTTTCACAGAGAATGATTGTGTGTGTTTTCACTTTCGGTTTTGCTATAACTAAAAGCCCATTTACATAATTACTCTCTTTAAGGGAAAGAAAATGCTTCCTTAGATCAAGTTGCACAGATTCTAAAACAAGACTATGTAGTGCTTAAAATCCTGTTAATTTCTAATATGTCCTTTTATCCTCCAAAAACTGAAAATTTATCTGATAATTATTCTTGGGAGAACTAAACGCTGCCACAATCTTCAAACAATTTTCAAACTTCAACCAATTAAGCCCGTACATCATCACATGGCATGGCCCATTTCTCCCCCTTTTCATCTGTATCCTATGAATTTTTTGTTTATAAAGAGATCAAATCCACTGTTACCTTGGAAAGTTTCTTTCCATAACGACAAAGGCCACAGTAGAAAGGAGCAGGTTTTGTCAGACTAACTTCTCACTTTTCGTATAAACACAAATCATATCCATTCCTACTTGAAAGTTGAAATAAACGCCATGGCTCTTCCCCACCAACTCCTCCTCTTCCTCCTGTTTCTCGTTCTGTTCCAAAACGTCGTTGGAGTGGGCATAAACTATGGCACTCTCGGTAACAACCTTCCCTCACCCAAGAAAGTGGCTCAACTCCTTCAGTCCACACTCATTGACAAGGTCAAAATCTATGATACAAACCCTGAAATTCTCCAGGCCTTTTCCAACACCGGTATAGACCTTATCGTCGCCGTGGAAAACTACCACGTGGCCAACATTAGCACCGACATGTCGGCAGCGGAGGAGTGGCTCGCCACACGTGTGCTGCCTTTCATTCCGGCTACTTCCATTGTAGCCATTGCTGTTGGCAACGAGTACTTGACAACTGATAAGCTAGACCCCAAAGCGTTAGTCCAAGCCTTGCAGAACCTGCACGCAGCGTTGCTAATACGTGGCTTGGAACGTAAAATCAAAGTCTCAACACCGCATAGCATGGCAGTTCTGGCTTCTTCATTTCCTCCTTCAGCTTCCACTTTTGCCACTGACATCATCCCAACCATGAGCTCCATTGTAGGGTTTTTGGCTGATACTGGTGCACCATTCATGATCAACGCATACCCTTATTTCGCATACAGAGAAAACCCTAGCACGGTTGATATGGAGTATGCGTTACTGGGTGATGCAACCGCAGTTCATGACCCTAAAGGTTACGTGTACACCAACATGTTGGATGCACAAATTGATGCTGTTAGGTCAGCCATTAATGCTCTGGGGTTTGGAAATAGTTCAATCAAGATTACAGTGTCTGAATCCGGGTGGCCTTCGAAGGGTGAGCCTGGTGACATGGCAGCCACCCGGGAGAATGCAAAGACTTACAATACAAGGTTGATTGAACGTGCGCAGTCCAGTAAAGGGACCCCCATGAATCGAAAGGACAATGTTGAATTGTTTGTGTTTGCTTTGTTTAATGAGAACAAGAAAGAGGGAAGTGTTACCGAGAGGAATTTTGGGATTTTTAACGGGGATGGGTCGAAAGTGTATGAAGTGGACTTGAGCTGCCAATTTTGTAGTAATGGAGGGACATTTGAGAAATTGTCAAATGGGGTTGTAAGAGGTCCTTCAGTTTGGTGCGTGGCTAAGCCACATGCAGAAGAAAAGGTGCTTCAAGCTGTTTTGGATTTTTGCTGTGGAGCTGGCGGTGTTGATTGCAGAGAAACTTATGAGAGTGGTGATTGTTTTGAGCCTAATAAGCTTCATGCCCATGCATCATATGCCATGAATGCTTATTATCAGATGCATGGGAGGAACTACTGGAACTGTGATTTCAAAGGCACTGGCCTTGTTACCTTCAGTGATCCAAGTAAGTAGAAAATACCATAAATTTCTGTTTCATTTTCTACAATTTGCTTATTTGATTATGTACAGTGAATTAAAAGTTACTTGTTGAATTGTTAATCACTCTAATTATAATATTTGGGTTGTTTTTTCATCCCTGAACAGGTTACGGGACATGCCGGTATCCTCAGCAATGATTCAGTAAGGAAATGAAGGGAGATCCTGAATGTGGTTGACAGCCACTTTCTATTGTTCGTTTGTATTATTTCAACAGCAACTTGCTCTTGTTGGTTAGTATTGTTAGATGTGAAGTATGTCTACTCGATAAACTTTATGAAATTACTACTGAAAATATTGGTTTTATATATGCTTTTGAAGTTGAATATTTGGTTGTTCTTGGCTGAAAAAGGAGCTTAAAGATGCTTTTTTGCTTTTTTTATCATTTTATTCTTTATGGGAAGAAGAGAAAGATGATCACATGGGAAAAAGTATAATAATCTTCGCAGACCACAATCAAAGGCTTTTTGTTTGAAAACGCGGTTACTCTTACTTTGGAGCTGGAATCTTTGCCAGGCCTGGGGACAGGGAAGCCTTAGAAAGAATAGATCACAGCTAGGACTTCTCAAAAATGGGCCGACCGATCAGTACCAGACCCGAATTATTTCTCAGTTCTCTACACCATCCTGCTGCTGCTCAGTGCTTATTAGCCGTTTCAAAATCCACTTTCGAATTTCTATCTTTATTAATTACAATAACACGGAAAAACACTAGAAAACGAGATGTTCTCTTATCAAATCATATGTTTTTCTGCCAGTAAACTGTGGTAATGAAGGTCTTGGATCAATGTGAACCTATCTTTTGCACTCATAAACTATGAATATAATTTTCTCTCCATCTCAAATATAAACATAGGAAATGAAAAGGGTATGAAGAAAATGATACGCAATTCTAAACCCAACAATCAACATTAATTTGGACAAGTACTGTCGGGCATAAAACGAGCGCCAATCCAAAGAATTGTAATGTCAGGCTTTTCTAATATATATAACGACTATATCATTGAGCACAGAGTACGAGAAACTTGTCTAAGCACAGATACTTTAATATTTTAACATCATTTCGATTGATACTGACTTTACACTGTAAAGTGGCCAAGTTGACAAGTGTGAATTATAAAACAAAATCTTCCTCTGAGCAAATATTCCTATTGAAAGAAATCATTTCATGTAAACACATATGGACAGTTGCAGTGCTCGAAAATAGGGGGTGTGCAATTAATTATACAATTGAGGAAGCATCCAATCCAAAACCCAGTTAACTGCCTTTGCTTAAGCTAATGAATGTTGCTCCCTGTGGCCGAATCTGTTGGGCTCCTCTTGGAATTCCTTCCCAACTCCTCATCCCTGTCAATTTCAACTGATGTTCTTTCAGATTTCATTCTCTTATTCCGGCTCTTTGATAGGTCTTCCTTCTCATCCATTAAAGAAAAAAATCTCTGAATTCGCCTAGAACGTGAGGAAACCTGATCACTTGAAACAGATTCACCAGGGCCAGAACTACGCAACTGGTTCATAAGCTGCAAAAAGTAGATTAGGAGGGCAATGAAGCAAGCTATTCCACAGATAAGGAAAAGGCCCCAGAAGCTTTTTAGCTGTAGTTGGTCTGATTCAAGTTCAGCACCATCTAAACTGCAAGTACTTTTCACCAGCCACTTGTCATGGATCCGCTGGAGATCACCGTTCTCAGCTAGTTGTAGAATTGCAGTTGACAAATCAATAGCCAAAGGAGAATCCCTTGGAAATGCCTAGCAAGGGAATAAGAAATGAAGTATGAATCAAATGAAATGCAACAAATTTTCTTTCAATTAAGTTCAAGCATCACAAGGAAATTGAACTGATATTTGACTCTGATATACTACATAAGGTTTTAGGTAAAATTTGAACGAGTTGATTTCTTTCTCTACTCATTTCTTTGAAATATGTGGATTTAAAGAGCATTAGAAATTTAAAATATATATTTTTCAAATCTATGAGACAATTTCATCTTCTACAATGACTCAGAACATGATGAAATTTCCCTCTTAGCCACAGTATGGAAAAGATGAGTTGATAGTTAAACAACAGAAAAATGCCTTGTATCAAACTCCTAAAGCTCATTTTCATAAAGAGATTTATGGTGAAAATTCATAAAATAATACTCACAAAACCCCAGCCGCTTTTGGTAAACTCTTGACCAACAATCCTGAATGTGCACTGGCTTGAGAGGAAAAGTTCTACATATGGACGTTCATCAACCACAGCTGCAACACCTCCCTTATTGGGACCACGTTTTAGTGCTGTAGCATACTCTTCAGGTGTACGAAGGGCAACAAGCCTAGACCTGGATATGTTGAGTTCCTCACTTAAATAGTGTTCAGAAAATGAACCCTCTTGATATCCAATAGGATCATCGTTGTCTCTCAAGCTCTCAATTCCTTTAATATGAGAAGATAGCTGCTGCACTGTGAGGATAGAAGTCAGACTAGCAGTATAGCTAGAGTTGATTATCAAAACAACGAACAGCCATATGATTAGCACCATGCGGCCAAGGGTGCTCACAGTGTTCTCCCCTGCAAGAAGAACAAAGAAACCAACTCAATTGAATCAATGCTGCTCCTTCATGCCCTGTCATGATAAGAAAATTAATGTACGAATATGACTTCACTTACTATGGGCAAAAAACATAGTTGAGAAACTAAACCTGCAGGATTAGCAAACAAGACATGGTCAGATAAACACCATCATCTATAGTTTTTAGATGCTAGACATAAAGTAACTGATCTTAGCAATCAGCCAAGTGAAACATAATTGCCACAGAAACAATGAAAAGATATATGCCCTGTTCCCAGAACTAGAATAGAAAAAAAAAAAAAGCACAAAGATCCTGTACGACTTGAGCTTTATCAAGCACCAGCCATCAAACTACAATTAAAACACAAGCAAGATTACTTGGTGGTTCCCAGACATTACAGCTCCGGAAAATTCTTAAAGATAGATTTGTTTGTAAAGCTGTACAAATCATGCATAGACAAACCCTTGGATTTAAGCATTTAATTAATCAATAGTACTGTTTCGGCCTCTTGCATAATATGGGCTGCTCAACACTAACTAAGATCTTCTTGTCAAACAAAATAGAAACATATCCATAGAAAACATTTGGCCAGAATTCCAAACATTTAGATTTTCCAAAATTCATCAAGCAAGGGCTCGATAGGCATCTAAGACAGAAATGCAGTCAAGAGTCATCTACTGAACCAATCTCTCTACATTTTTTTTTTTTAAGAATAAACATATCATAATGATCTCAACCATAACCTGCAAAACCACAACTTCCATTATTCTTGACCACAAGCTGCAAAACCTCTTTCAAACATACTACATACACACACACAGAGGGAGAGAGAGTTAGTTCAAGTAAGTATCATAATAAGATAATCAATTCAACAACTAACCAAAGAATGGTTATAACTTGTCTTTCAGGTGGTCCCCTGAATTCATCATTTATCCTATGCTCTAAAATCCACACAACAATGCCGATAACAAGGAAAAAACAACCAGTGACAGCCCACATTAGTGGATTAAATGGTCGTAGAAAAGCCCAAGCTCCAGTGTTCAATTTCTTGAATGGGGCCACAACCACCAGTCCAGATGCAGCATATGGTTGCGTAAAATCCACAATCTTTGTTCGATTTGTCACTATAGCAATGTCACCAACAACAGCATCGAAGAACTGTGACAAAAAAATGAGACATTCAGCAAGCAGAGTTCAAAAAATGCTAAATGATTTAAACCTATGATGTAGTACTCACACCCGTGGTGATATTGTTCACAAGTTCTGTGTAGCTTGGATTTTTAGTTCCATCTCCAAAGGGGATAAATTGGTAAGGGACAGCATATGGTAACAAATTTACTGCAGCTATAAACACATCTATGCAGAAACCCTGGAATGTATCAGTCCCTCTCACTTTTGCTACAAATTCCCGGTAACTGGCCCTATAAGGTACACCAATTCTCAATAGTTTCCCATTATTTGGAAAAACCCATCCACGGGGCTTTGACAAAGTGTCTCCAGGCCAGATAACACTATATAGCTTCTGGTTCTCACTTGACCGATTGGGAGGCTTTGTATAGAGTGTCTCAGGAGGCACTATCGACAAACCAGTATAGTTGGACCAGTAACCAATCTTTCGAAACCCAGTTCCAATCACATTTAAAATATCATATGCAGGATTAATTAGAGTCCTGTCTGAAGTAAATTTAAGAGGACCTGTCAACCCAACAATATTACTCTGCAATATGTTATTCAGCAAGAGGTTTCCATCATTGAAAATGCTCATTTCATCAAGGTGGAGTTTGCTGCCTTCCATATTTTCCAATCTAGAATCATTAGAAAATGAGATGACCCCACCTTGGTTAAAAAATGCATCAATAGCATAAGCTACCAGCCAAACAGAATCATAAGCATAAAGACCATAAGAATTCATCCCCAAGGTACCACCAGTTAAATTCTTCCACCTAGACAGAAAAGCTCTCTTTCTGTCTGAATCTGCTGTGTGCTGACGCAAAACAAGAATTCCTTGCATTTTATCAATGTTCTCATAAGGAAGAGGAGAAGCAGAATCCAGAATATACGCCAGCCAATCTGTAGCTATCCAGACATAACCATTACCCATCATCCCAAGATAGTTTGCCACAGAGAAAATCTTGAAACCTACATCTTTACTAGCATGCAGAACAATAATTCGAGATTCCATTAATGCAACCTTAACAAGAAGATCCATGATGTACCCCTGATTTGCTCCAGATGGGGGAACCGCTGCCTTGTAAGAGATTTTACAGCGCCTCTCTGCAAGTTTGTCATTCAATGCAGACACACCACTCCGCCCATAATCATCATCAACAAAGATAGCAATCACAGCCTTCCATCCATAATGATCAACAATCTCAGCTACTGCAGCCATCTGGTATGTATCACTCTGAGTTGTCCTAACAAAAAAAGGAAACTGAAGGGAAGAGAGAGTGGGGTCAGTAGCCGCAAATGACAGTAGAGGAATTCGAAGTTCATTTGCGAGATGGGATACAATATGGGCAACTGTAGAACATTGTGGACCTATAATGGCGACATTATCCGTCTCCATGAATTGCAAGGCTGTAATCATCATAAATAATCAGTATTCTCAACTATAGTTCACAAAAATATTCTTCCAAAACGGATTTCATTCAAATAACAAATTACTAAACCAAGTGAGTAACCAACTTCAAACTAAATGAATGAAATTGGAAGTAGAGTACCTTCAACCATGCCAAGGAACCCGCTGCAATTGGAATCTTGCATTGTTATATTAAGTTTTGTCCCTTGGAGAATGCTAGAATTAGAATTGACATCTTTCACAGCTTCTTGAATGGCAATCTTGGCGACTCTCCCAATGGTAGAATTGAATGTAAAAATAGCACCAATATTAACAAGAGCTGGTCTGGAGGAAACAGTCTTACTTTTCCCACTTGAAATTACTCCGAGATAGAGAAACAATACCGGAAGAAACCGAAGCGCTCTCATTTCAAATCAAAGGTACAGTTACCCTAGAGTGCCCAGAATGAATCCAGTCAACAACTCTTAAAAATTAGTGCACAATGATTCATGGGCTGCAAAGATGAGATTAATCAAGTAAATGATGAGAAAATATAATAATAACAAAACAAGTATAAAATCAAGTCAAAGATACAAGAGCCAAAAAATATAAATAGTACACAAAATAATAAGCTCAAAATAAACGATTCATCACAGTCTCTGTATAACAATTGCGGGCCGGAAAGAAAACACGCACAGAATGACGCAAAGAAACAAAACCACAAGACTGAGATTTGTCAAACATAGATTAATCAATCATCATATTGGCAGTTTGGAACACCGTTATCAACTCAACCTCACCCTATGGCAATAATCGGTTTTTCATCATTCCAGAAAAAAGAAAAAAGTAATTTGCAGAATTTGGTGTTTCCGTTTCTTTATTTTTGTCAAGCAGACGAAGGTGGAAGAAACAAGGACCAGACTCTCTGCAATGCAGAAAATTAAAGAGAAAAATATGTCAACAATAGTACATAGAAAGAGAAACATCATAAAAGTGGCATACAAGAAGTGAAGAATAGTCTCTAACCTCAGGTGCTTTAAAAATGTAATGAAGATCCCCATCAACTAAACAGTTGATGGAGCAGCAAGCAGCAAAGACCCCGCATTTCCAAACAATTAATGAAGCAGCCCCTAACAAAGAGAGCAAGAAAAGACCCAGATTAGATGACAAAAACTCACCTGCTTGAAAGGGAAAATCTAAATTATAACATGAGAATATAGTGGAGTAGTATTCACCAATGGGCAGCCTTTGCTTTTATGATAATCTTATTGACTTGTCATAAAGACTTTAGAATACCTATAATCATACACAGAACCGAACATAACAGAACAAAAGAACGAGTTTCACATGGGGTAAATAAAGTGGGTTGAATCTATGTCTACTTATACTGTTACTTTGATTAAAGATCTGAGAAACGACAAGTACATATACCCCAAGAGTCGGTGACACGTTTCTGTTGTGAACACATCTTGTTAAAGCCATAACTGCACTGCATCACAAAAATAAAAATTCTAAAGATTTTAAAAGCAGCAGGTGCAATTGTTTGTTTGTAACAAACTTAAGCCTCTGAACAAGGCTCAAGTGGCGCTAATCAGAAGGTTAATTGACGCAAAGTTTTTACTTTTACAGGTGTTGTTCTCTGTTCAACAAGACTAGACTCGCACTTATGTAGAATCAAATGCAACTTTTTGTGTTGAGTTGACGTGCCCAGGATAAGTATTCGTTTGATTTTTTTTTTTTTTTTGTTCTTTTGTTTTATTGGATTGTGTGTTGAAGTGGGTGAGCACACCCCTTAGTTCTGAATTAAAAACGAAGATATTAAATGATACCCATTTGGATATTTTACAAAGTGGCATCACATTATTAATATTTGGTTATCATAACTCCATTGCAACATAACCCATAGGCTTAAATCAAGGAAACAGTGAAGAAAAGACAATTACTAAGAGGAATATGAAGGATGGAGGAGATATGAGAAACTCAAAGCAGCATCTGCGCAACATCACATGAGGGGTGGGGGATGGCAATATGAATGTGATGTTGATCGATTGATACAAGGAAAGAATAAAGTGAATGGAATGACATGAGGAAGACAGCCGTGTATTAATCAAATTTAATTTGGTGTCGGATTGGACAATCCAGTCAAATGTGTTATTTTCTCTTGTTGGTGAACCAGAACCACTCATTTCATTTTATTTTATTTTATATATAAAGCATCATCCCATCGCACTATCATTCTCCTCATGTAATGCAGTAGCAAGCATCAGATTCTCATCATCATCATCGACCAACCACACCCAAGTATTCCTTTTCTATTTCTATTCTGATTGCTGCGTTGGAAGATTATATGCATTTCAACATTCCCATGTATCTCACTATCCCTTCCTACCACTTCCAGGCCTACGCTGCAAATATACATCTCCCAATTCACTCATTGCAAATCAACTCTAAGAGCACGGAAGCCGAGCCTACCCCACCCTATCGATACTCTTATCATCATTGCATTAGTCCTACAAGGTAATGATTACTCTTTTATTTGGCAGCATTATGCAGTGTCACATTAACAAACAGTTTTATATATTAACAAGTGGAGAAAAACACATACACAACCCGCAGCTTGCACCCTAAGGGACACCGTTTCCGTACATTTTAAAAATTTGTATTTTGAATACATATTATTTTATTAATAATTATTATATTCATCGTATTTTATATACCTTAATATTTTAAAGTAATATTTAGTCCCTATTTATATATAGTTTATTATAAAATAATATTTTAATTTTATATCAAATTACAAAATAAATATGATATTTTAATAAATTTATTTTATTATAAAATTATAATTTTTTATTACAAAAAGAGAGGTCCCGATTTGAAGAATTAAAAGCAGCAATTACACCAAGAAGTCTTCTTTCTCACTTTGATTCTTTTATGTTTTGCATTTTCCATTTGCATTTATATTTTATTTGGTAATGTTAAGCTTATTTTTTAAATAAGGAATATCTTGAATTCAAAGTTTATATCTTGGTTCTTTGATTTTAAGCGACCAAATACTTTTTAAAAATTACATAAAAGATTATAATTTTTTAATAATGATGTTAAATAATTACTTGACCAAAACTCATCCAATTGCAATAAACTAACCAGTCCATGGTGATGACAATCTTCTGTCTAATTAATCGTTGATTCTTCTGATCTTCTCTAAATCAAACGGCCGATACCATGTCTTGGCAGATGGTAGTGTGGGAACAACCATGTGCCATCGATTCCAATCTCCAAGGTAATTTAAGATCACAACCGTTACTGTTGTTCTATCTTAGCCGATTATTACAAACTTCTATCCAATCACATCTCTCCACGTGTTCCCGGGGAATCCTAAGCTTTGATCTCTAGCAGTAGTTACCGAACCTAACCTCTCGAAGCAGCTTGTCACCGTTAAAATCATTAAAAGGACGCATCCAACGGCTGGGACGCAGTGGCGGCACCAAACTGCGAACTAACTACGAAACCATCCGGTTAGAACGCAGCACCCACCAACAATAACTGACCACGTGTCGGTAGCGGGACAGGTAGAAGTTCCGCAGCATTACCTGGAATCGCCGGTAGCCAACCAAACACCAACAAGTTGAATATAATTTATAATTTAATTCGCTCTCTTCGATCATTTTTCTCTTTTAGAACAGCTTTTGATTCCCTGGCTCTCAATTTTCAGAGGTAACGTCCTTTCTAGGGTTTCTTTAATGATCTAATATAACGTAACAAAGTGAAAATTTTTAGATGTTTGTTTTACTGTTCTGGTTGAATTCACTTGAGTTTGATCTGGGTTTCGGAGAATTTGAATAAATTCTTTTTTTTTTTTTTTTTATTCTAAAGTTTAATCTTTTTTCATGGTTTGGTAAGTTGAAGTTTGGTGATTGAGAAGGAACTTGAAGCTTGCTTGGTGACCTCTGCAAATAATTTAAGATTTGCTGATTAATAATTTGGGTATTTGAATTTCTTCAAGTTTTCTAGTTTCTTTGTTTGTTTGGAACTTGAAGAACGGAATTTTATTCTTCACAGAGTGAACTTGGAACTTCTGAAGGTGGTGACCTGTAGGCTTTCTGGGAAAAAGAGTTGTGTCTGGGTGAAGGATTGGTGTTAGGGGAAGTAACTTGTGATTGGAATGACTGGATATGGCAGCAGGGATGGACCTTTCACCTCCATTTACCGTAATAGAAGATGGTTATAGTAAGGATAATGTGTCAGCTATGGACAATGATAACTCGGATAATTTGGAGAATTTCAAACAAGTGACAAATGGGAAACCTCCTCGGCATGTCTCAGTCATGCGGCATTGTCTGAGCACCACCAGACTGCTTGCCGCGACTGATTTGGTAAGATTTTCACCCATCTATTATCAGATTTTAGTCACATGGAGTTGCTCAATTGAATCCAATTTTTTAAATGTTAGCAAATTATTACATTCTATTTGAATTTACATGTCTCTAGAAAGTTTTGTTATTGAATCTTTTAATTGCTAACATAAATTTGACAAATCGCGATGACCAGAAAGCAACACAAGCAGAATCTTATAGTGTAAGTTGTCTTTATTGATTTAATGAAGAATGATGAATTTGGAACTTTATACAATTAAATCAATCTCAAATAACGGTGAAATATTGGAGTCTTTTCTTTTTCCATTGTCATTTCCGAGACTAAAAGTAGATATGGTGGTCCTGCCTTTTCCCATTTTCTTCATAGAGTAGTAGATTGTTTCTTTGCTTTACGGCTTATGAGAAATGCGCTGTGACTAAAGCTTTTTCTTAACCTTTTCCAGGCAATGGATGTTGGAATTATTGTCAATAAGCCATCTTCTGATGAAAAATCAGAGTTTTTACCCGTGTTCCGATCAGGAAGCTGTGCTGAGAGGGGACCTAAACATTATATGGAGGATGAGCACGTATGTATAGATAATCTTATTGAGCATCTAGGTACAACTGCAGACTTCCCTTTGCCAGGAGCTTTCTACGGGGTGAGTCAAGTTCTCTTCATTGACTGCTTCATTTATTTGTTAACGTATATGAGTATGTAATACGTATGTTGAATTCATGTAGTTCTTTAGAATTTTATTGCTGTATTTGGTCGCACTCTGTAACTTATGTTTGTTTATATGTGGACAGGTCTTTGATGGTCATGGAGGTACTGATGCAGCAACATTTATTAGAAATAACATCCTTAGGTTCATAGTTGAGGACTCCCATTTTCCACTATGTGTGGAGAAGGCGATTAAGAGTGCTTTTGTGCAGGCTGATTATGCATTTGCAGATGCTAGTTCGCTTGATATTTCTTCTGGCACCACTGCTCTAACTACTCTTATTTTTGGAAGGTAGGTGAGCTCCCGAGCTGCTTTTGCTTTTAAATTTGCTTTTGGTAATTAGAAGTTATCAATGGTTTTGCTGGATATGGTTTGTTTCTGAATTTGACATAATGAATGATGGTAGTGAGATATATAGTAAATTATATAATGACAGACAAAATATACAAGAGGATGAGAGCTAGAATCATTGCTGCTTTTTTTGACATTATGAACAATTTTGTTGGTATAGACTAGATTCACTTTTGGTTTTGCTGAAGTAAATTTGACACAGATTAGGAGAAAGGGTGATGACAGCAGAAGGTGACAGAGATAAAAGGAGCCTGCTAGTAAATTTTTCTGTGAATAGTTAGTTTGCTGAATATGTGTGTGAAAGAAGTGTTACTTTAAAAGTTTATGCTTGATGGTGCTATCTTGTTAGGATGCACCGCATGCTAACATGTTCCATCCCTGAAATATGTTGGACAGCTATCTTGATTGCTCTATCTTTAAAAGTTTATGTTGCGTCCAGGTTCCTTGGTGGAAGCCAATACTCGATAATTTATACTTGAACTTCACATTTAGGATTTAAGAGATTGGATCATCTCTTGATGGCTATGCTAGATGCCAATAGTTTGGATAACCTCTGAAATGATTGTCTCTCCAGGAACTTGATAGTTGCAAATGCTGGAGACTGCAGAGCTGTGCTGGGTAGGCGAGGTAGAGCAATTGAGATGTCCAAAGACCACAAACCCAACTGCACAACCGAAAGACTAAGAATTGAGGAACTTGGTGGAGTTGTTTATGATGGCTACCTCAATGGCCAGTTATCTGTGGCTCGTGCTCTTGGAGACTGGCACATGAAGAGTCCCAAAGGTTCTGCTTGTCCTCTAAGTGCAGAACCAGAGTTGCAAGAGACCATTTTGACTGAGGAGGATGAGTTCTTGATAATGGGCTGTGATGGCTTGTGGGACGTGATGACCAGCCAGTGTGCAGTTACAGTTGCAAGGAAAGAGTTGATGCTTCATAACGATCCTGAAAGATGTTCGAGAGAGCTCGTTAGGGAGGCACTCAAGCGCAACACCTGTGATAATTTAACGGTGATTGTCATTTGTTTCTCCCTTGACCCTCCCCCTCGGATAGAACTACCGGTGTCCCGAGTTCGAAGGAGCATTTCAGCAGAGGGGCTGAATTTACTGAAGGGAGTGCTGGACTGTTAGACTGATGAGATATGGATGACCCAGAGGTGTATACAGATTGGAAGTACGGATGGTTCGGGACATTTTTTTCCGCCAATTTACAGCCTCATCCGAGGAAATTAAATGTCTTAGAATGGTGATTCTTTGAGTTCCAAATCCTGTATATCTGAGATAAATTATGCTGTACGAGTCCATTGTTCAACCGTCTAGTTGTTGTTTGTAACCATTTTATTCTCTATTTCTTTGTAAATATTATGAAAACCAGGCGTATACTCTGCCACTATCAATCAACCAAATAATTAGCGCACCTTATTTTTCATTCTGTTAGTTGATTATTATATTTATAAACGACAGTTATTAGTTGATTTCTGTGATTAACTGGGGAAAGCCGCTCTTCTTCCAACCAAGGATTGTCCGTCTCATATTGGAATGAAGCATGCGATGAAATTAAGTTGTTGGTATCATTAATATTCCCGTTTTACAGCTCCATCTTCATTTTAACTTTGAGAAGGGAAAGTCTTCTAAATCGTGCAATCTTTCGATTATTATCATTATTATTTTTTCAGTAAACACATATTTTGGGAAGAAGGAAAACATTGAATTTCGATAATTGCCCGAGTTAGGTAACCCATGTCCCTTCCGGGAAAAAAGGAAAATGTCATTGGTATGGTATATAAGCATTACACTAAGTGACAATGATTTTTTTTGTAATTTAAAAGTAAATGACGCATGGTCCGTTACTCCTATAGGATAATTAGAGGCAAAATTTGTTCATCAGTTCAACAACAAATTCTCATTTGGGCATGACCTAACCACTTTAGGAAGGATGCCAACTTAAACCTTTTTCCACAATAATTGGTTTACTACGACTCTGTTTCTGCTGATCCACAAATGTCTTCTGACTCAGAGTTCTCCATCAGATTCGTCCACGGTCTCATCTGCCCACTGGGAGACACTGTACATAAATCCAAATAAAAAGATACGTTCAAATCAGTATGGCATAATCTCTCTTGTTTGGAGGTTGTATACCGACTAATAGTGAATTCAAGCAGAAATCAGACATATACTAGATAACATAAGTCCATTGATGATATAGTGCCCTTCTTCACCAGAATTACATCCTTCCAATGTCTATTTGTTAAAAGAAGAGAGTTATAGATTCGAATTCAACTTCACCTTGACAGGTTGCAGTGCTTGCTTAAATCTTGACACAGAATCTGGCTCACTTCTCCTGCTTTAACAGATCCTTTCTTTATCAATTCTGCCAACTGCAAGAATAATCAACATCATTGCTATTATGTTTGCCAATATTGATTTATATGCATATGAATTCAATAATGTTTGATATGGATAGGCAGGATAAGAAAATTCACCTCATCTTCAGTTTCCTCAAGTAACCTGTTTCATTATCAGAACCAGGATTAAACTAGGCAAATAATAGAACAATAGGAATAAACAATCCTCTATTAGCCACATGAGCTAAGGCCATAAGTTCATAAATCAGCAGATGGCATATTAAGAGGAATAGTGAAAACTATTAGCCATCTTACCTTCCACAATAAGTAGAGATATCTTTAGCATATGCTTTAGCTTCTTGTTTACCTGATAGAACATGAAAACACATAAGTATTCATAGATTTTAGAAGCTCAGAAAGCCCAAAGATATAAACTTAAAATTAAGAACTATTGGAGGAAAAATGATGGATGTAAAGCCAATCATCAAGATAAAACAGAGAAAATCAATCAAGATGCAAGAGCTTATCAAGAACATAACTCCCATATGCTGAAAAACCAAAGATCATATTAAATGGAAACATTGAACAATCCTAGGTCAAGCATTTATGTTGTAGTCCCATAGTTGAAAAGGGATCGCAATGTTATGAGACAATTGTTTCCACTTTCAAGTGCAGGACATTCATCTAACTTAGAAACGTTGATCACGTGGCATAAATATTAATCACTCATCCGTTTTGCACCAAAAACAATTTAGAAGATATTTTAGGAAAAGAATATCACTCATCCGTTTTGCACCAAAAACAATTTACCATTGACTAGATGTAAACTCTACTGGGAGCACAGGCAATTTGACATTATTTGCTCAATTGAACAGAAGAAACTAAAACTGGTTCATTCTAATCAATAAGAGCCTTAAACAAATTCTTTCTACTGAACTAACTATAGCAGACAGAATAGCTCAATATACATGTTGTTCATCCCTTTTTGCTAGAAAAATACTTATGTTATAGTTAAAAAAAATTTGATCAAGTAAAAGTTATATAACAACACCTTTTCGAAAATATCATGGAATCAGTAATTAGGAACAATTTAGATCAAACTTATTCAACAAACAAAAAACTTAATGAAAGACAAAGGTCATGACCACCTATACGAATTGAATGAGTCATTTTAGATAGAACCAATTATGAAACTATCATATCATTGCTATTATAAAGAGAATGCATACTAATTGTAAGATCTTCCCAGTCGTCCACTTTCACCCACTCTCGCCTGGTTGAATCTATCTGCAATACAAAAAACATTTCTAATGAATTTAACGCACCAGAGTAAGTCATGCAACAAGATATCAACTGGCAGGGAGAGCTGCCAGTAAGATGAAAAATCTAAATGCAATTCTGTAAAGTAACTCTTACTTCTTCTTTTTTTCTGGTTAATAAGCTGCTCGAGGTTTAGCAAAAAAATATGTTGAAATCCAATTGTCATAATTTGAGATTACGAAAATTAAGCAATGGAGTATGAGAATTACCTCCTCGAAAGTGTAGCCTTGCATCTTATCACAAAGCCCATCCAAGAGTTCAACAACTCTAAGCTCACTGACTCTGAACAAATAATTGCTCATTTGCTTAGTGCTCTATCAATCACTCATAACTAATTCTGCAACTCAAAATTCAATGAACTGAAAGAAAAAAATAAAAGATATATTTGAATTTCCATTTATACCTGTAATCAATTACCTTTCCTCTGCGTTGACCTTTGGGGTCCAAGCGATGTCTCATATCCAAATGATTCCTCGGCTTTTCCTGAACAAAGAATCATCAGTTTCTATTATTGTTGGATACTGAAAACAAACATTAAGAGATGAAGATGAAGTGTTCTTACATTGGAAAGGCCAAGCTCAAGCTCCTCCTGCAACAAGAATCAGATCGTAGATTTAAAATTTCAAACGTCGTCGTTTTTTTTGGTTAAATATGAATATAAATAAAATAAAGATTCACCGCGACGGCGTTGCAAGCTGCACATTTGTCGTCGATGGAGTTAGCAGTGTAGAAAATGCAAAATATCAAAACTAAACACACCACTGACTTGGCCATCTTCTCTTCCCAATTTCCTTTCCTCTCTTGTTTACTCTTCTAATCTTTCTTCTTACTCTATACCTCTCAAGACTTCTCTCAAGACTTCTGTTAGGGGAATCATCACATACACAAAGACTCACTTACCCAGACCCACCCAACCCAGCCCATTAGGTTGGGCTGCAAGGGATCACCTAACCCATCGCTTTTTCTTTGTTGCAACTATGTTTAAAATATGTACATATATATAAAAATAAAACCAAAATACATTTTATGAATTATTTTCTGATAAAAAATATTTGAGACATTTTGCTTATAGTTTGTGGACAGACGTCGGAAGCAGCACACCTATAAATTCAAAGCCTCGATCACTAGGCTATACCCTTTGTGTTATCACTAATATCTTAAACGATATTAGATATATGTTGATGAATGTTGTAAGTCTTTATTTGATAAATTTAAGGTAAAATATTTAGTGATTAACTTGAATATACAATAAAAAAATAGTAATAAGATATTGTAATAAATTATAATTTTGCTAGAAATTAAAAAGATTTTTTCTTAAATAATATAATTCACTAATTCTTCCATAGATCTGGACCACCGATATTATATATTGTCTCTACCTATAATAAAAAAAATAAAGTTGAGGTGTGGCCCAAAGCTATCATATATATATCAAAGCATAGAAGCCATAATGAAGGCAATATGCTTGAATATTTTTTGTGAAAATCCATGATGTGGGAGAGGCATTGATGTGGCTACCCACTGCTTGAAAAGCCGCATGTAAAGTGAGCCTCAATTATTTTTAATCAGGCATTTTTTTCCTTCAATTGTGATTGGTATGTGCTACCCAGACACCATCATTAGCCTCAACTTAGCACATCATACCATAACCATTCCATTACAATCCATGATACACGGGACTCCCACGCCCTCCATATATAAATATAATAAATTAAGAATTTAACAACCCTATGATTTTAGATATTAAATCAAAATTAAATAGAAAAAATAAAAATAAATAAAACTGTATATTATATTTCAAAATTAAATGTTATAAACATTAAAATATCACCACTTATACTAAAAATTTAAGCGGGTAGTTGAGACCTTAACAATAATATTAAGTTTATCCTCTTACATAAAGTAGTATTAGACGGATATGCGTAAACCCAAATATAAATTAATTGAACTAAATAGTTTGTGGGACATATATTCAAAAATATAAATACAAATCAAATGGTTAGATCCCAATATAAAATATATGCAAACAAACAAATAATAAATATAAAAACAATTAAACTTTATCAACTAAAAACCTTGCTCAACTCCTAGTTAGATGCTAAAAGAAATTAAATCATTTTTTTAATTTTTTTTCCCAATTTAATATTAATCCTCAATCCTGAACCACCACAAAAAATAGAAAATTTTATTATTGAAATGAAGGGAAGGGTCCAGCGTTTAACAGCCCATTAGAATTCAGTGCCACTCTCAGTGCCGTGCATTCCGGTCTGTTACTCCTCGCTCGCACAGACACAACCTAACCTAACACGTGCAACCAACGTGCTTGAATTGAAGCAACCAATTTCTTATTTAAAAACAAAACCGAATATGCTACTGTTACCTCACAGCCTCACAGTCACAGCTCGGCAGATCATCGAGAACCGAGCCCATCTATTCAAACGGCACCTAACACATATTCAGATTTGGCTTTCACAATCGGACGGCTGTGATACAAATAGCAGAGTAACAGTTAACAGACGCGCTCGTATAAAAACCAAAGAGAAAAAAGGAAGAGCAGAGATAGAGAATGCCAAATGGGAAAGCGAAGAGCCGATTAGTCGCTTTTTTAATCAGTGTCGAGTCGCTTTACTAATTCCAGCCAGAGACCAACCACACACAACACAAGACGCTATTCTTTGAAATAATTTTTTATTTTTTATTTTATTTTAGCTACTAAAATAATACCAAAAAATCAAAACTTGGTCTCTTGGTCTCGACATTTGGAATCTCATCTGAGATTGTAATGTTTTTCTTCACCTTCGGAAAGAAATCCAATTCCATTTCACGCATTTATGTAAGTTTTTGAGTATTCATTGAGAATGTTATGTCAAAATTATTTATTTTTCGTTTGTATAAGATTCTTTCATGTTGTTTGATATACAACCGGTAGTGACTCCTGTTATGAATTTTTAATTTGCTTTTTTTGCGCTAAAATTACATGTGGATCTGATTAGTTTCGTTTTTATTTTTATTATTTTGTGCTTGGAAGTATATGTTTGTTTCATTTTCTTTCGTTTTAATGTTTCAATTGCTATGTGTAGGTTTTTGGGAACTGGGATTAATTTTCTTAAACTGAAGTTGAATTGGGGAAAGAATGATTTTTGGACTGCGAATAAGCTTATAAAGGGTTAGAAAATAATGTTGTCTGAGAGACTGACAGGGGAGGATTCTGTTCGTCGGGATTTTGAAGCGTTGAGTGTGTCAAAACGGCTTGTGAGAAGTGTTAGCCAAAAGTTGAGAAAGAAGAATATCAGAAATGAAGAGGATGATGAGGATAACGTGAAGGGGGTTTCTCTTAAATGCCTTACTTTATATGGCAGGGGCGGGGGCTGCAAAGTAGGCGCTGATACTGGGGAGGAATATGGGGATCCAAGTAGTAGAAGGAGGTCAAGTGCTAGTGAGGAAGGAAAGGGATACAAATCCTTTTGTGGTACTGAGGAAACTGGAGTGGATTGCTTCTCATATGGTGTGAAGGAAAAGTTTTGGAAGAAAAGTAACAGAAAGTATTTAGAACTTGAAGAATCAGTAAGAAACAGCAGGATGCACATCTTTCTTCCGGATGATATTCTGGAGATGTGCTTGGTGAGGCTCCCAATGACTAGTCTCATGAATGCCCGCCTTGTGTGCAAGAAATGGAGATACTTGACTACCACTTCCCGATTCCTGCAGATGAGACGGGAAGGTTCACATCAAAATCCATGGTTGTTTTTGTTTGGTTCTGTTAAAGATGGCTATTGCTCCGGGGAGATACATGCTCTGGATGTTTCGCAAGTCCAGTGGCATAGAATTGATGCCGATGTTCTCAAGGGAAGGTTTATGTTCTCTGTTGCTAGTATCGTGGATGATGTTTACATAGTTGGAGGATGTTCGAGCTTGACAAACTTTGGAAGGGTGGATAGGAGTTCATTCAAGACACACAAAGGGGTGTTGGTCTTTAGTCCTTTAACTAAATCTTGGCGCAGAATTACATCTATGAAGTACGCAAGATCAATGCCTGTTTTAGGAATATCTGAGGTGAGTTTGGAGTTATCTATTATTCAAAGTCAACTGAATCGGCAAGATAGGCGTTTCTCCAGGTCACGGATTGGTGGTGTATCAGATGTTTATGAGGATCCTCACAGGCTTTCACTAAGACGGCAATACAGAAATGCTTTTGATGAAAATGACGGTTTGTTGTTATCTAACAGAAAGTCATACAAATTCACTAGACAAAAAAGTGATCAATCTATCACAAAAGGTGGAAAAAGGTTTGTGTTGATTGCTGTAGGAGGTCTTGGTACTTGGGATGAGCCTTTGGATTCTGGAGAAATTTATGATTCTCTATCCAATAAATGGACAGAAATCCAGAGGTTGCCTGTAGATTTTGGTATAGTTTCTTCCGGGGTTGTTTGCAATGGGATACTTTATGTTTATTCTGAGACTGACAAGCTTGCAGGATACGACATAGAAAGAGGGTTTTGGATAGGAATCCAAACCTCTCCATTCCCTCCCCGTGTTCTTGAATACTATCCAAAACTTGTGTCTAGTAGTGGCCGGCTGTTTATGCTTTCGGTCTCCTGGTGTGAAGGAGATGGTCAAATAGGCCAGAGAAACAAGGCAGTGAGAAAATTATGGGAACTAGATCTTATGTACCTTACCTGGACTGAGGTCTGTGTACATCCTGATGCCCCTATGGACTGGAATGCGGCATTTGTTACTGACAGAAATCTGATATTTGGTGTTGAAATGTTCAAAATATTTGGTCAGGTGCTGGACTTCTTTACTGTATGTGATGTGGCTGACAAAGCGATGAATTGGAGTCATATTTCAAGGAATCACATGGCACATGAACTGGATGCTTCTTCATGCATGACTAAATCGTTGGCGGTGTTACATCTGTAAAGTTATTTGACTTACACCCCGATTCATGAAGAAATATTTGGGCTTTATTCTACACCCACCAAGAGCTACCAGGCTTATGGAACCTGCAAATTTCATATTGAATTTTTTGGGTATTGATTCATTCCTACCACGGCAACTATCTCTTGGTTTCTATATCGTATCCTGGCTCTTGAAAAGGTATGTTTTGGGAATGTTGCCCATTCATGTAATTTGGATGCCTCTGTTTATAAATTCATCATGTATTTCAGTCTTGTTTATGTTGTACTCCAGATGATAGAAAAAAACAAGAAAACAAAAGTTCCGTTTTATGTTGCATTGATAATAAATATCTGTTCTGCACATCCAAGTTTGTGGTGAAGCTTTAAAATGCCCTTTGTAATAGTTAGATATTAGCATAAAATCTAACAGAAGGAATGCTTTTTTTGTTGTGGTAAAAGTTGATATGTGGACATGGATTAGATGTATACTTTTCCTATTTATGAACAAGTTGATTATGATCTTATAAAAGATGATATAATGCAAGTGTTATAAGAATTCTGCATGAGATGATGGGCACCGTTATAAGGATTTGCTGTTTAATCTATTAAAGTGGAAAAGGAATAGATTAAAGAGGAGAACGGCCTGGTGGAGATTGAACAAATAACTCCAAAATAGTTTATGATCAATTAACACCTAAAACCATTATCTGTTCTTTCTTTGAACTGTAGCCAATGAGAATGTCTCGAGAACAAAATTCTTTGATCTTCAGTTTCAGTAATGAATTTAGCGTGTTTGACAGTTTGTTCCTAGCGTCATGAATGTCTGGAGATGCAAACAGAAATACTAAACTTCAAGCGTCTTATATGTAATAAAAAGGAATCAAGAACTAACCTACCATTAGGAATCCACAAAAATAGGCCATTTTTGCTCGACCAGAGTCCATGCGTTATGGCTTAAACGGTGGGGCCCAAACAGAATAACAGGGATGGAAGCTATTGGGCCTGCAACGAACAGGTGTTCATGATTAGAACTTTTGTTTCAGTCTGCTTCTGTTCTGTAGAATTGATGAAGAACCGAGTCATTCTCATATCATTAATTATATATCCCAGATCGATAATCAAGTTTGTGGTTTACTACTCTAGACTATAATTATGTACTTCTCAACTACGTTTACGGTCATTCCATGTTGCCTATAACAATCACTTCTGCTACCTGTCTTGATTTTCCAAATCAGAGCTTATTACCAGCAATTCAATTCCTGATAATAATTCCACAACATTACATGATTACAGGTATCTTTGCTAAGCTAAATAGTCTTACAGTACACGATCTTGCCATGTTTATTCAAATGGACAGTGATCAAAACTTCATTTCACGCCGGCCCTTCACAATTACAAATACAACTGTCTAAAACAACGTAGTTAAAGAGGAAAAAAAGACATAAAGCTTCCTACAGAGACTTGAAACACATTAACCAAAAATCTCAATAGATATTCTCATTCTAAATAACCCCAGTACATTATGACAGTTCATTTGAAGATTTGGAATTTACTGGAAAAACGGCATACTAAGAACAAACAAATGGCTTTTGACATTCTCTACAAACAGGACATCTTTATACAACAACATATACCTGCAGTTTGACAATTTGTAAATCCATCAATGTCAAGACTGCTTAGGCAAAGGAAGAATTACATACAGGAGCTTGTACTTGTAAAATTTTGCATAAAGCATCTGAAAGAAGCTCATCCCATGTTTTGAAAGATTACAGAGAAGTTTGGTATCTTATCAATATGCTTCAGCTCTTGTAAAGCATATGAAAGAAGTTCATCCCATGTTTGGAAAGATTCCAGAGAAGTTAGGTATCTTATCAATATGCTTCAGGGCTCGCTCAGCAATCTGTCGTGTTCTATAATCAGCATGCTGGAAGGCATCAACAAGTGCAGTGCTAACATTTGGGTCTCCAGAAACTTCATATGCTATGTCATCAGTCCGCAAGATTCTCTCAACTACCCAAACTGCCCTCCTCCGCAGGTTCTCAGTTCTTTTTTCAAGTAACACGTCAAGTATAGGCTTGATGCCCTGCGCCTCACACAACACTGTCACACCTTGTTCAATATCAACCCCATCTTCCAGCAAACTAGATAATGCAGCCAGAGCTGCCTCAACCACCTTCTCTTTTGTGTGGTCTAGAAGTGCTACCAACTTCTCCACAGCGTGTCCTTCCAAAAGACAAAAAGTGTCCCTTAGAGAACATGTTCCCCTGTGGAGTCGACACAATCCAGTTATGACGGGCTGCCTACTGAAACATGGGAAGACTGAGGCACAAATACCAGGTGGAGGTAACTCGGGCAGTGTTGTCAAATTTTTAGATTCTAGTGATAAGTTCTCCAATGCTGAAGCGGAAACCATCTGTACATTATCAAGTCCATTGGCCGTAAGCAATTCAATGAACTGTGCTGCAAGATTGTGCTCACGGCAGAGGGCAACTGCATCAGGTTCATCTGCCAAGACATATGTAACCCTTGCAAGAACTGATACAAGCCCTTCTAAGAATGGTGTCATATACCTGTTTCCCCTAGTCGCCCCCTGCTGGATACTAACCACTCTAGAGATAATTAGCTGAAAGGCACCTTCATCTAGCATCTGCCTTGTCAGGCCCAAATCCCTCTCAGGTAGTTCAGCCAAAAGGCCTACAGCTGCTGCCTGCTCCTCAGTGATTCCTACATTTTCTGATATGACTTTTATTAGGCTGCCAAGCTGGCCAACTGTGCCACGTAATGCATCAGCTAATTCCTGACCCATGTGTGGGGAGAGGTTCTGGAGGAGTTTTATGGAAGCCACACGCAATTCCTTTTGAGGAGCCTCAACAAACTGAACCAAACTGATAGTAGCACCAGAACTTTTGATGGCAGAAACAACATTCAGGACAGTTGTGGGACCACTAGTGAGTCCAACAAGAACCTGTAGAAGCTTGCACTCAATTGCTGGACCTGTATTGCTAATTAGATGTAGTAGGTTATGGACTATGTCTTCAGAAACTAGAGTCTGGTGGTCAGGTCCAACTGCAATGGAGTCGAAGTCATAGCCCGAGTTAACAACATTGGCAAGAATTGTAGCTGAGACTTCTTTCAGTCGCATGGGGAGCTGATTGGAGCCAACAGTGAAGAGGTCCTTGACAAGAGGGGGGAGAATTCCAGCTTCTATCAACACCTTGGCACTAGCCTCACAAGATGAAATTTGGTTCAGAGCTTTTAAAGCAGCTTCTCTTGCTTGTATATTGCCACTTTTCATCATATTGATCAGTGATGAACCCACAGTTCTCGCCACTAGGACTTTCACATCATTATTTAAAGCCAGCTCTCCAAGAAATGCAGCCAAGGACAGTTTAGTTTCTAGTGGGCCTGCAGTCATATCATTGTATAAATAAGAGGAAAGCATGTTACATGATTAAAATAAATTTGCGTTTATATTTACAACCAGATCGGTAGAATTTAATAAATACTTCTACCACTAAAATGTAGAGGAGATTATTATTATTTTTCTAGAACTTGAAGCAACATATAAAGTCAAACATAAATCTTCCGTTAACTACAGCTGTAATAAGTTGCACAGACATCAATGACTCTGATTTTAGAAAGAGTCCACAACGTATTTCAAAAGCAAGTAAAATATTGTATGATCAAGTCAATGAATACATCACAAAAGTATCTTTTCAAGATGGAAAATATTTGGCATATTTGTTTTTCTCAGAGCAGTTTTCTGTTTGCAAAATTAGTTGTGTTTGCTCAATATAAGAGTTGTTTGCTCAATGCTTCAGAAAAAAAATTTTAGGAACCTATTCTCAGAAAACTGCAGTCTCCAAGATTTTTAATTTTTTATTCTTGGTGGTGTTCTTAAACACATGAAAAGAAAAAAAAAGTACTTATCTTGCATTTTCTCATTTCCTAGAAAACCTCAATTTATATGAATAGGTTATAAAAACCCTAATTGTTATAAAACTATTTGGCAATCCCAGAACTCGGAAAACCACAGAAATAATTTTGTGTTTATTTCACTATGTTTTTAGCAAAGCATAAATATGTTGAGGAGAACAGCACCTTCAAGGAGTTGTGTCAGAAGAGGCTGTAGTCTACCATTTTCAGCCATCTGCCGCACATTGTTTTCACACCTCTCCAGATTTTCAAGCGTTTTATCAGCTTTCTCAACGGTCAAAATATTTTCTGATTTGCTGGAGGTCATTCCAACCAATATAAGAATTGCTCCATTGACTGAACCAATTTTCTCACATAACGCTTCAGTTTTGGAGAGCTCATATAGCAAAGAAACAGCTTCTTCCCTCTCTATGGAAAGCTCATGTGACAAGAACTTAACTATTGTTCGCACGGTATCCCCCTGGGCCAATATTTCCTGCAAAACATAGAAAAGACATCAACAAGAGGCACTTAATGCATCTACGCAAGATATGTAGATTAAACTGCACAAAAATCTAGCAAGCCTGTAACAACCTTATTCTCAGCATCTTCCTCAACTACAATTCGAAGGGTTTCTAGAGCTTTACAGCGAACTTTACGGCTGCTGCTCTTTAACAAGTCAACAATCATAGGTATCAGCTCAGAATTGTGAACATGCTTATTCGATCGGCTTGTTTGGCAGAAGTGCTGGACATACTTCAGAGCCCGCATAATGTCACCCTCTCCACTGCCAAGAGTTAACGATCCACGGGCCATGTCAAGTTGAGCAGCTTCATTCCTAGCACTCCATTCTTCAATGGTGTTCCGTAAGGCTATACTGGGATTAAGTTCAACACTTCTTAATTCTTTTAAGGTCAAAGGGCACACCAATGGCCTTCCACTCTCCTTGCATTCCTTGAACCACTTTTCAATTGCTTCACGTTCAAAAGTTTGCCCATTTTCTAAGGTAACAGGATCACGCATGACTTGCTTTGTTAAAGGGCAAACAAATGCATCATAAATAGGCTCTATGTGCATTCTCCCAAAATGGTAGCTCTCATCTGACTGGCTACCAGAATCAAAACTTCCATCCCAGCTTCCCGCCATCTGATCTAAATCACTTGCTGCAAGTCTGCAGCAGTGCAATTTACATAATTGATACTACTAACACTTTAAAGCAATAAAATATCAAAATTGGAAAGTTTAATTGACGAAGATATTAGACAGAAAAAAGATGAGAAATGCACTTGATGATGACAATATTGCAGCCTAAATCTATGAACCATTAGAAGGAATGCTGTGTTGCCTTAAACAACATGTGTTTCTCAGGGACAAACATTCATGCTCTATTTGATAGCATAGAGATTAAAAAAAATATTGAAAACATTACTACTTTTTACAAGTTTCTGTCCGGAACAGTTTTTAAAAGGGACTACAACTTGTTCTTTTTAGTATTCATTTGTGTTCAATTTCTAAGTATCAGAAAATGCAACAAAATACCTCAAACTTCATGAAAAATGCATATTTGAACTGAAAACCACCATGGACCCAACTTTGGGGAGACAAACGGGCAACAGATCTTTGAAACTTAAAGAGAGAATTCAGATTTTTGATTGCCCATCTGAATTTCTAGACTAGAACTTATTGAACTGAACACAAATGAATTCAAAGAATCCCAATAATCAATTCAGCATCAATTTGATGTTTCACTTTCCTAATCTATCCATTCCGATAACAAACAAACTAAACAAAGCCAATACTGCACTGGGTTGATCACCGAGAATCTAGTTTAAAAGAAGAAAGAAAACAAAAAGATTCTAAATTGGATCCAAAAATAGTAACTACGCGGAGCAATTAATTAACCCATGATTGAATTGTTGAAAAAGAAAATATACCTTTGAAAAGGAAGCTTTAGCAAAAGCCTAATTCTAGTTTAGTACGTGAAGAGCTGTTGATGGCAGGTTTCTCCAGAGAAGTAGATTCTGACAAGAAGTTGTTGCTCCACCATTTGATAAAATTAACTGTAGAGAGAAACTTGGATTAGGGGTTTTTTTTTTTAATTTAAATTTTATTTTTTCGTGGGTTGAAGTTGTTAATATTAAGGCTAAGACGGGAAGAGAAAGGGAAAAAGATTTAACCAAAAAAAAGGGGGAAGACTTTAAATGTTGACGAAAAAGAACAGCAGAAACCAAACAAAAAAAAAAAAAAATTGTGAAGAAAGCAATTGCATACCAAAGTGATGAAAAGTTTGACTCAACCAACAGAATAGTCATGAGAGAGAAAGGGGACCCCACCATGCCTTCCACAAACAGCTGGTTCAACTACAAACTAATGATAAATTTCCTATTTTTCTCTCTACAGGACAAATCACCACGCTACTTGCTCCTCTCTCTTTTACTGTCAAGTTGAGACTTCAAACGTAAATGTAATTGGGTTCATCATTTAAACGGAGCGTTTTGCGTAAACGATCACGAGAGTATTTGAACGTCATCGTTTTCCTCTTTCAATTAATCTGGTCCATGTAAAAGTCAACAATTTATCATTTGTTTAGAAGAAGAAATGCTTCATTCACTAGTTAATTGGCCGAGTGATTGTAATTTTATAGATTACCCAAAACTTGTTGCTAAAATTTCACGCTTCTTCATCATCGTTTAGGCTTGGCTGGCCTTCCATTTTCGGATTGAATGAATTGTATACATCCTCCCAATGTCGAGAATTGCCAATACTGTATTCCTTTCACATGGAATATCAAACATTGGCAAAATAGAAAACTCCTTAACCATACCCTAGAGTGAAAACGGAAAATTAAGAGAAAAATTAACTCCATAACCGGTTTCTTTTCCATGCTTATACAGAGTCAAATGGAAAAAGATTTGAGCCTCAACTGAGGGATGAAAGATCATTATTACAACAATTCTTCTAGCAGATGACAATTTTCAATCGTTTATTAGGTCATATGTTCATAATAATTATACTGGAACAGCATAACTGTCCGTTACCATGACAACCACAAGGGTGAGTTTGTGCACAACCTCAGGTCTCTCAAATGAGATCATTTTGTCAACAAAATCAGAGAACAAGGAATCTACCATACGAACTTTCTTTTCCATTTCTTTTTGCAATTAGAATTCCGCAGCTCTTGATAATTGCCAGAAATGATTTACTCAAAGATTCTTCACAGGTATTCTTCTGTACCCTCATCCATAAGAAATAAGCATGCTGCTGCAAGCATCATTTTAATAAAAACCAAAAGGTTTACAATTCCATAGCACTCCCAGGTATTCAATATATGAAAGGTTGAGTTCAAGAGCCAATCCTAAAATATCAACAAATTTCTTCTGCAAATATGATGTCAAAGATGTGTTGTACTGCACAGAAGACGCAGCAATCAGAATTGTTATGATGAGCAAAAATTACAAAATTTACCTGAAGTAACTAACACGCTACTGCTTACTAAGTTTACCAAAAAAAAAAAAAAAAAAAACTCTTTGTCTCCATTACATAGTTTATTACGCAAAGACTACCTTCCTCTTTCGGGATGTTNTTACTAAGTTTACAAAAAAAAAAAAAAAAAAAAACTCTTTGTCTCCATTACATAGTTTATTACGCAAAGACTACCTTCCTCTTTCGGGATGTTAGGCTGATCAAACAGGAGTTGTTGAAGTGCACCTAGATCACTAGCACTGCAATGTAGAGAGGTCAAGTTACAATAGAACACATAACCAACTAGCATCATCAAAATAACATTATGTCTGAAATGTTGAATAGCTTAGCAAGAAGTAGTAAGTGCATTGTATCAATGTGTTGAATTCTCAACATAATGAGCAAATACCTAGGTTTCAGGGCAAGAGCTGAAACCAATGATAATTTAAGGAGATACCTGCCGAACATAAACACAAACAAAAAGCATCCTTCAGAATCTAAATTCAATTTCAGCATAAGCACTATTCGATACACCATAACTAGAAGAAATTTTATACTCTGAGTGGTGCATATAATGAAGATGCATAAGCCCATCCAAACAATCGGCTAGAGAGGGTTTTACACCAACTCTCTGCTGCAGTTGCTTCACTGTTAGCTGATTAGACCCCCCTTTAACTTGCAGTCTACCGTCACGATGAATCTTCTCAAGAGACGAAACAATTCCATTAAACTCCTCCCTGATAATAGTAATAGCACAAAACAATTATACAAATACTTCTCATAAAATTAAGCAAACTCAAAGAAGGGCCCTTTAAATTTACTTTCATGTTCCGCATTTTAACAGTTTAGTCAATTAAAAAAAAAAAACTCACAGCGTTTTCTTCATAGAAAGCAAAATAGTCTGCAAGGCCTCCACTTGTTTTCGCAGCACATCAGTTTCAATACCATCAACAAGTTTCAAACTTGCATAGTTATTAGGATCTTGAATAACCTAATAATTACAGAAATCAGAAGATGAATTGATAAGCAAGTGAAATTAATAAGCGAAGGTTTGATTGTATTGTATTGACCTGTAACCTCTCAATGATTGAAGAGGCGTTTCTGAACTGTGAAATTAAGCGAGACTGAAGCTCCTCCCATCGATTCATTTCTTCTTTAACCTTCTTGAACTTTTGCTGATATTTCTTGATTATTCCCTCCATCAGATTCAAAAAATGAATAAACCCTAACAGCAACAATAATTTCTGCCTCACTATTTTTAAGCGGGACGAAAGTTCAGATTAGCCAACTTAAGGGCGTGTTTTGAGAGATGACAGGTCAGTTGTAAAGGTCACGTGAGCTTCGTGCCACAAACTGTTAAGAAAGAAAAACGACGCCGCTGGGGGCTTTCTCTCTCTCAAATAACAAAGCCGCAGTTTCGTGGTTCGTGAACTTTTTTTGTGTAGTGTTGGAGCTGAATCGATCTGATGGAGAAAGAAGAGGAAACAATTAGGGTTGAAAATGGAATTGAAAAGCAAGTAAAAGAAGAAAATTTGTTGCAATTTCTGGATTCAGTTGATAGCTACCTAACCCTGTTAGATTCTTTATCTTCAACACTTCGCCAGGTAAAAAAAAAAAAAAAAATTTCCCTTTTTTCACTTAATTGTTCATTTATATTGATCCAATCACTTACTAGCTTATTTTTGCATATGGGTTCATTCACTTGATATGTTTATTCATGAAAAACTGCTAAAGTTTGAGAAAATTGGTATATGGTACCATTGATGCAAAGCTTTAAATTTTAGTGTGGATTTCTTAGTCATTTATGATTGAGTGAAGTGAATTACTTGTAAAAAAAATTTTGTAGGGATGGTTGGAATTGGCGAGTGCTAGACATTCTATGGGAGCCTCACGCATTAATAGCTCTTTGTTAGACCTCAAAGTCCACTCTGCTGCTACAACGTTGCAAGTATCTCAACAAGATGGTAATTTTCTCTCTATTTAGGTTATGAGCACATATTGGAATATATGATGAGTGGGAAGTGAAGATTCTAGTTATAGAGAACCAAAAGCCTGAGAAATTCGGCAACTCATGTGATTATATGATCTGTTGTAGTTGACTCTGTGGGGACACAACATCGGTTTGTTTTACACAAATGGGTGTCCTCTGATAATGGAGAATTTTCTTCTGAAGAAGCAAAATCTGATAGTTCGCAGCTTCGGCTTCGGCACAATCCCCAGCTTTCTGGTATATTGATGTTCTTCTTAATGGTTGAGATCATTAGATGTAGTAGTGTTCACATCCTTTTAAATTGAATTAGAGCAATGGGATCTGGGAAAAACTGAGAAAATTTTCATAAGCAGCCAAAACTGTTGCTATTACCCAGTTTTGGTTCTGCTAAGTGTTAAATAAAGATACTGCTGCAGACTGTTTAAGATATTACAATGCATGAAATGTTATAAGTCTGAAAGAGTTTCCCTTAGGGATTATGCCTAGTAATTTATATGACTTATACCAAATTAGAAATTATGCTTTGTTTTTCTGTTGCATTCAGGTGTTTTCTCTTTCATGGCATCTTCTTCATAGGCCTTCCTCACTTAATCTTTTTTGTTTAAATGAAGAAGAGAAAGCCTCAGAAAAGAATGGAAGACCTGTGATACTTGATGGCGAGGTAAGAATTCCTCATATATTTTCATTATTAATTAACTGTGACTTTAAATTTCTGTGACCAGGATATTTGTGTTTGAAAATTTGTAACTGGATCTTTTTCTAGATCATGACCCTTATTGCTTTATATCTTATTATAGTATGCCAAGTCTGATACTGCACATCCATGTCAAAAGCTCGCTTCTATCACACCCCTTGTTATTTGTTGCATAACCAAAATCTTATCTGAGAAAGTAGTGATACAATTATTGATGAATGGATAATGAATAGGACTCCTGCCGAACTCCTCAGCCATGCAGTCTTTGAGTGGAATCAATTTATAGATCTTGTTCCTTCCATCTTAGGTTCAGAAGCAGCGATCGAAATCATTGGCGATGTTTGGAGCACTCAGTTCCCCAAGGCTCCGAGCTGCACAAGTATCTTTTGAGACAGGTGAATAATTTAGCACAAGTCCTTGTGAAAAAGAGCTGGACAGACTGACCAAGTTCTAAGTATTTTATTTTGTGCAGCGTTGGAGACACTTGTAGAAATAGCTAACATACGTTCAACTGTGCTTTCTACATTTGATCAAGTCCACAAGGAATTGGAAGGCACCAAGGGATGAGGAGTAGTGGGGTCCTTGAGGTATATATTCCCCTAATGCCATTTTCCTCTATAAAACACCAAATATTTGTTCAAATGTTACTATTTCTGACAATTAGATTTATATCACCTGGACTACTTAAGCCCTGAACACATCTACTAAAAATAAAAACGGAGAAAAAATAATCACTATAGTTGTAGTCTCGTGATCAGAATTTAAAAGTCCAAACATGGAAAGGAGAGGAGAGGGGTGGGTAGGGGAGTTTCTCTCATCCTTGGCTTTGCATGGTTAATTTCTCTTTGTTCTTGATTCTTTAATTAGATAAATCATTTTGCTTTTTATTTCTCCGCGTATAAGATATGTTATCTAATCAGTAGCCATTGTGTTTCAACAGCTTGGCAGTACTTCATTGCACACATACATGCAAAGTCAACGTTACTGATGAGTCTTCCAATTATGTGATTAGTAGCAGTGGAGGATTCTTCTTTGGGGCTTTCTTCCGCCAATTTTAATGCAAAAATCATTCCTTTCACTCCTAGTCCGTATTGGTGACGTTTTTCATTTTGTTTTTTATCAACTTTTTCTGTACCATTACGTTTCTTTAGTTGGATCTTGTTTCAAATTAATAAACCTCGAGCAATTCTTACCGACTTCAAACTATTTTTTTAAGCCAACTTATTGTTCTCCTGGTAAGTTATTATGATATCGGATCTGAGGCCTTCCGACATCGCCCCAGTTCTTAATCAAAAACGAATAATCAGCATTCGTTATTATATAATTGGCAAGCACTGGGATTGTATGTGGCTCGCGAGCAGAGAATTTGATATGGGCAAGAAAAAAAGATCCAATTTGAGACACTGAAGATATCATCAAACCGTCCGGCCACAAGAAATTGTAGAAATGGGGATTAGTTTGGCACCGCCAACTTTCCGTTAAGTAACCTTTCTATTACGCTTACCATACAAAAAGAAAATAAGAAAATGCCTCTTTCAAACAGAAACACCGTTACCCTAAACGGAGATATTTCATGCACGCTGCACTTTGTCTAGAAGATGAAAGCGACTCATGGCAAACTACAGGGATGGAAACCAAAAACAAGCCTAAACAACTGTCTCTCCTCAGAAGCAAGCATATTTTCTTCTTTCTCATCCTCGCAAAAATCTGTTTTAAAAAATGATGTCATCAGGTAAATACAATAGGGCCGTACACCAAAAAACTTTACAACAGTCCTGCTTTTGTCAACTCCCAAGCTAAGCTATACGACACACAAAAAAATAATATAAATGACCACCATAACAAATCCCTAAACAAATTGGCTATAGAAAAGGATAAAAGAGAACAGGGGAAGATGAATTCTTCAGTCTCAGAATTTGTCTTTGGAGCTGGAGTCCGTTGAGACCTTAAAAGGGCCACTAGAGCCGAAAGGATCTGTGTCATCAAATGAATAGAACCCGTGACTGTTGCCAAACTCTTTGGTGCTGTTTATGGAATCAAACCTGGCAAGCTTCTCAGAGCCGAAGTCTTTGGTACTGTTCATGGAATCAAACCTTGAGAACCTATCAGTGCCGAAGTGAGAGGCTCCGAAGTCCTTGGTACTGTTTATGGAGTCAAACCTTGCAAGCTTCTCTGGTTGCGAAGAAAATCCACCCTCATGCATGCTGAAGGAATCAAATCTGGAGAAACTGTCGAAATGATCTGCTGCTGATACATCACTGTACCTTGGCGGAGAGTTTCCGAATCTCGAGAGTGGAGTACTAGGAACAGAGTCTTCAAATGTAAATGGACTTTTTCTTCTGAAGGTGCTATCTGAGCTTGGGGATTCTGTTCTAATTGGATTTACACCAAAATCGCTTGATCCAAAGAAGTCTCTGTGATTGTCTGAATCTGAGACCTGCTAATTAACGTCAAACATGGGGAATATAAATCTATATCCCATCACTGTAATAATAGACCCTGTATGTACCACGTGACTTTATATACTATAGCATGTCAATAAGCACAACACCAAGAAACGATGCCATACAGACAATAGGACTGCAACAAGCTCATTTGCCAACACTAGATTTCAAAAGAGAAATATTGATTCATCTTTTAAATTTACTGAGCCCATTAGTCGCATGGTACCTTCTAGAGATCCCTGCAACATAGAGTTCATTATTAAGGGAAATGTGCATCAGGAGGACTATCTCACCTTTGTATTGACAGGATTGAACCCCCACACCGAGTCTGTATCATCATTGTTGTCAAACGCACCCCACGTTGATTCATCAAAACTTCTGTGAATAATATATAAATTCAGCATGCTTGTGGTATTCGACTAAAAGAGAATAATTTTGCTAGGAAAGAGACAAAATTCATAAGTAGCATGCAACACAACTGAATCAAATTACAAACCTATGTGTTTCTGTATCTGCTTCAATACTCCTCCCAAAATGGGAATCTGAGAATTCTTGAGATGGACTTTCTACAGTCGACCTTCCAGCAGGACTGCCATGAGGGCTTCTTGCCAATTCATCTTCACTGTGAGTGTATGCAGATTCACTCTCAAGAGCATGCTCACCAAGATTCATCAAATTCCTGCCTTTTTCATCCAGATTGGACAAAGAATCAGGAGTTAAACTACCATTTGCAGAAGCCTTTTCATTTGGAGAGACAGAAGCATTTTTCCCATCGAAAGTGAGCTCATTGCCAAATCCTGAAAGCAGAAAAGGCATGTTGAATAATTACTAGCAGATCTCTAACGAATTACAAACTGATAATCAAAAGGTGAAGTAAATTGCCTATTTTAAAAAGTGGAGAGCTACCTTCATCTTCAAATTTATCCCACTCTTCATCCCAAACAGCCGCTCCCTCTTGAATTCCAGGTTGCCAGCCTTAACACATTGCATGTGAAAACAGTCATGAAAAAAAGACCCCATTAGGTAAATCAAGCTGGCCAAGACTTCATAAAAATTTCAAACAAGGTGCATACAAGTAGAACAAAACTTAATGAAAAATAACTAGGTAATTTACGGATTTCCAATTAGACACAACATCAGAAGCTCACTTCATAATCTCTAATAAAAGTTATCAATCCAAACATGTATTCACTATCATAAGAGCAAAAATAAGAGATCCCTTGAGAAGCTCACTAGTCAGTGTATGTAATCAAACAAATAGCAAATGAAACTCCCACATTCATTATCATGTGGAGTTAGGTAAGCTATCACAATGTGGCACTCTAACTTACAATTTTAAGGGGTATATTAACATGATACATTTGAGAGAAACAATGTAGCGTCCCGTAAAAGCAACACATAATTCTATTTTTCATGAAGAATCTATTGAAGTTAAAAATTAGAATCAATCATAAAGAGTTAAATGGAAGTACCAAATGGAAGCTCGATCAGCGCACTTGACTTGACATCTAGTCCATGTTTCTTGCAACGTTCTGTTAAAGCCTTCAACAGCTCCTCAAGATCTGATTGTATACGATCTGCACGGACCTATACAGGGCAGCAATACAGCAGTGTTAGACAAGTTAACATAAACTTTCAATGAATCATTCTCGATAATTGGCTGAAATTTACCTGTAGGATACCATCTGCACTGCCACCTTGTTCCATATTGACAATAGCTTGATGCAACTCCATCTTCCTCTCCTGAAAATAAATCAAGCAAAATAATTGTGTAAAAATACTTCAGGAAAAAGAAAAGGTTTCAGTGGCAGATACAAGTCATGCTAGCAAATACTAGGTAGTCAAATGAAATGAACAAATACCCCAAATAACCTGACAACCAACCCCAAATATATATACGTACAATAAGTGATCCAACTCTTAGAGTTATTTCTAAAGAAATGCTGTCTAAGAAACACAAAATCAAAAGAAAATGTAAAAAAATGGAAAAACAAATCCCAAGATGCTAAGATAAATGATTGACAAGACCAAAAAGTTATATTGAAAGATAATTTTGTCATTTTGTCCAAAATTTGTTAACTTTACTGATGTAAACTAACGGTAAGAGAGGCTTGTATCACTTTCTAAATTCTTGGTGGCTAAGTGTCACTTTCATAAACTGTAAGGGAGGTATAATATTTGCCTCCCAATTAGTAACACCAGCATCAATAAGCAATAACTTAGTTTACAGACACAATAAAAATGAATCACAAGCCAGAAGTCCATGGACTGAGGTATATGTAAAGATAGAGAGGAGGGAATACAAAAACAACTTCAATAAAATATAATCAGAGACTATTACTCCAGACTGAGCAATAAGGCAAAAGGAACTTCATTAGCACCTCATACTTCAGCTTTTCTTTGATCAGTTGAATAGCAAATTTTGGCAATGAGAAAAATGCGCATAGAATACTAAAATGAACATTCCAAAAAGCTCATGACAGTTGGAAAATCTCCTAGGCATGTTTGAATAAAACAATAAATAGTCATTACCTGGAGTTCACGAAATTTGGCCTCTTCAATAGTCAATTTAGATGCTATTTCTGCAACTTGTTTGTACTTCTCTTCATATTTCTTACCCAGTGACTCTGCCTGTAGAACAAATTGTTAACATAAAACCAATCCACCACACACAAGAAATACAAATTCTTTGTATTCAAAATGTACCTCACGCTTATCTGCAAGTGCCCTCTCTGTGATTTCATTTAGTCTATTATCACACCTGCTTTTGTACAGGACCTATAACAAACAAGAAGAAATGAGCAAAGACGTGTAGCATAATGACCTTCAAGTTTCTAAAAATGGCAACACTATATCACATGTAAAACCCAAAATACCAACTCAAAACAAACAAATCACTCTTCCTGATTACTAAGTAATTAATACTTCTAAGGAAAAAGAAGAACTGAGAAACATAAATTCATATCCCAAGACAGTATTATTTCTATAACATGATGGAGTAGCATTCATGGTTAAATTGTAAGTGTTTGTTTAGCGAAAAAATTCTGCAAGAGAAACACCAGCATTGATACTTTCATCAGTTAAAATTGCAATTAGTCAAAACGCATTATCATATCTTAATAAGTTTTATTCAATTTTATAAGTACTCACTCCACTGCAAAGAAGTTGACAGATCCTAATGAACTTCTTAAAACCACACTCTGAATTCTAGCAACACCAGCCACCCAATGCAACACAAACCTATGGCCTTCCATTCCACAGATATGACCACCAGAGTATCAACAGGATAAACAATTTTTTTTTTTTTTTNAAAAAAAACTACATAAAAACCTACAAGGCCTCTAAATTAATCAGAAATAAAGAAACAAAAGCACAGAGAGCAACTACTCACAAGTTCCTGCATTTTTGTGCGGTAAAACTCAACCTTCTCCCTGGAATCCAAAATCACTTTCACTGTTCCATCAACCTACCAGAAACACAAAAAATAAAAAAATTATTCCTCTTATGTTCCTTACAAAAGTATTATACAATCACTAAACTCAAACAAGATTAATGGAATCAGAAGTTAAAAATATTTACACAAAAGAAAAATTATACACAAGGAAAAGAACAATCAAAAAGTTTTCTTCAAGGATTATGTGTCACTAACGCTTGATTTCAGATACTAATCTTCACATCAAATTTTCAACTCCATGCAAGATAGCCTTTAGGAGGTCATTTGAAAAAAGCAAGCAACGAAGAGTTGAACTTCATGATAATATTTTGGGGTCTTTCCTTCCAAAAGATAATTACTCTTAAACTGCTCACTGTAATATACATCACAACATAAAATCCTATATTAAACAAGTTTAGAACTTGGCTATTTCTTGAAAAATTTAACCACTTGAAGAGCAGTGGAGCCAGAATTTCAAAATTAATTAACCAACAATTGCATGGCACATCCCTTACTCTACCACGCATTTTGGTTTGGACAATATTAGCAAGCAATATGTCCAACACGAGAGCTTCAGGTCTAAAGACTAAGAATCTACCTTCTTCTTACACATATGACCAACAGAACAGATTAACAGCTTTATAAAGATGCAAGAGATTTTGCAAAAGATTAAGGACAGTATCATCAAGACTTGTCCATCAAAGAGAAGCATATTAAGTAAAGAATGCAAAGCCTAGGGCACAAAGTATATGATAAACAGACGGGAATAAAGAGTATGCCTTTTTCCCTGCAGCTGCTTCCTCTTGAACCTCTGAATTCTGCTCCCCGTTATCAAGTTGGTTTGCAAAGGAATTATCCAACTCGAGTGCTCTCGACTTTTGCTGATTGAACACTGTTGCACTACCAGCAGTAGGGGTGGTCACAGGAAGTGGTGGCCTCAAACCAGCAGCAGGAGTCATTGATCGAGCACCCATAACCTGCTGTGCAAAACCTAATGATATAGAGAAACAACCAAGTCATAAAGAAATCCCACATACCAAAGAGAAACGGAGGAGAGATATAAAAGATGTTAGAAGCAATTCCAACAAATACCAGCACTGGGAGCCCAAGCTGGATTTCCATAAGCAGCATTAGGTTGACCTGTCATGGACAACAGTGTCTCATCAAACATAACGTTCCTTGGAAGCACTTCTGGAAGAGGACGACCCTCCCTGTATCGCTCCATCAAATAGAGAGCAAAGCAGAACTCCCTCAAAGAAAGCATGCTATCACTATCCTGATCGGATAAGTCCCACACTTGCTTTAACACCTCTAACAAAGGCCAACAGGAAAAACATCAAACATGTTCATCAGGTAACAAAACAAGTTCCCTGGAACATCGATGAAGAGATTAACAACAGGAAAATGAATCCACAAAGCTTTAATCAAAGATAAGAGCAATGCACAAATCACATGAAGGGAGAATTTATATGAAAAGATCACAAATAAATATACAATCTTTAGTCAGCATCTCAAATCCTGATTTATAGTTTTTAACCCTCCAACCTAAACATTTCGTCACTAGCAGCCTAAAAAATGTGAGAGATAGCATTTTGTGGTTCATCAATTCATTTGGTGAGAGTCCCATATTTCTGGTAAGTAATATATCAATGCTCTGAGCAGCCAAGGAATACACAACATGTTGATTGCAGTAATAGTGCAAGCAATTGTAGGGCACAATTGTTGGAGGGAAGATCGATACCCAATACTCTCACTCCCGGGCTGTGTACTTGATCTATATGCACCGCTCATAAAACTTAGGTCTTTGTTTTTCTCTGACAAAATTTGTTAATTCAGCAACAACTGTGGCAACTTTATCAAGAACAGTAATAAGCCTTAGCAGCCCAGCTACTCTTCGTTTTTATGAAAATTTTAGAACAAAAAGTTCACCATAGTGCCTAATACTAGATACCAAAATGAATAAATATATTTACCTCTTGGCAGCCTCCAACTCATAAACAAATTCCTTGCTTGCTCTCCAGTGATTCTCCCATCTCTATCAGTATCGACTTCCATAAAAACTTTTGAATACTTTTGAATATCAGAAGGCTTCATCTTCGGCCATTGAGGCTGGCCAGATGAAGCAAATGAAGTTCCAGATGGAGGCTGGCCAGAAGAAGCAAATGAAGTTCCAGATGGAGGCTGGCCAGATGAAGCAAATGATGGAGAACTTTGAGCTGAAACTTGTTGTCCCGTGTTCAACAATAACTGGTTGCTTTGGAGCTGGCTGCCTACAGAGGCTGGAGATTGCATAGAGAAAGAACTCTGCAATGAGTCGAGCGAGTTGCTCTTAGCTAGAGGTTGGGTGGCCGCCCTTGAAACTGGAACAGAGGCTGACAAGGCAGATGAACTGCTAGCTGAATTAGTTGACACTGAAGGGTCTTGTTTCACGATAGGTGAGATTGCAGAGAACACTTCACCTCCGAAAACTGAGTCAGAAGCGATCCCATTTCCAGTAGGGGGGGAAGACGATGAAATTAGAGATTGTGGGCTCAATGCACCTGAAGAAGCTGATGGACTAACCAATCTTGGTCCAGTTGGAGGTCCACTGGTCCTTCCCCTAAGCCAATCACTTGAGACATTTGGGTTTGGAACATTGGGACCAGCAGGCATGGGTTGAGGGGGACGGGGAGCAATACCGACAGACATGGTTTGAGTTTGAACCCCCACGCTACCTCCCCTAAAGAAATCTGAACCAGCAGTAAACTGAGATGGATGAGAAGCAGTTTGAGACGGTGTAAGTGGCTGCTGCAGTGGACTCGCACTTGGAACTCCTGGTCCTCTAAAACCGAAACTCTGAGAACCCATTGGTGTGGTTGCACCCATCTGTGGGATAGTTGCAGCAGCCATCGAATTTATTTGTTGTGCAGGCATGGCCGCAAGATTGATCTGCGGAGGTGGGATTTTCGCAGCAGCTGGACCATACAATGCTGCCTTGACAATATCTGGTGTTAAATCCCGCTTACTCTGTGCCACAGTAACAAGTTTGAGAGCATTATAAAATTCCTGCCTGCCGAGGAAACCACTGCGGCTTTGATCAGCATGCATCCATATCTGCATTTGTATTGAATCACTTATATTAGCGTAACATCCATGTCCGGTAGCACAATGGTCAATCGGATTACAATTTCTCAAATAAATGTACAAATAAAGTTGCTAGAACCGCATTAAATCACTAGCTTCGTGTCAAGCATTCATCGAATCACCAATATCATTCACCTTCTGTTGTTCCTATTTTGCATCGTCATGAAACACACGACTCATGGCAGTGCAATTTGATTTTACATCTTCAATCCATTTAATCTATCACAGATGATTACAACTAGATTTACATTTACTCTCAAAAAATCATCTTTGAAATCCAAATAAAACAGAGCAAAAAGAAAAATAAGCAATTAATCATTTTGAGTGTCGAAGAGAAACGAAAAGAACCTGAGCAAGGACTTGTTTGGGGAGATTAGATCCTTGAAAGAAAGCGACAGCTTCAGCTCCAGTGATTCTGCCATCGCCATCCAAATCAGCTCTCCTGAAAAAGGCCTCGAATTGATCCGCCGCCTGATTTTGGGCCGCCATAGACAACTCTTAACTAAGGAACTAGATCAATTCAATCCGAACACAGATCAAAAATAAAACGAAACATTAAATCAAAGGAATATAGGCGTGGAAATAGAAGTAGTGCACACTAAGAAAATAATCTTAGTAATGAGACCAAGGGAGAAGGGCACGTCGTGGAATGATGAGATTGGTGGTTAGATCGAGGAAAGGAAATGAGGGATTTGGAGACTTGGAAATGGCTGTACTGTCTCAATCGACAGAAACAGAGACTGTAACAGGGATTCTCATCTCTTTATTTTTATTTTTTGGGTTTTGGGATCCAACAAACTTTGTTGATTAACCCAAGTGCCCTCGTTTTGAAATTTACCTCTTGTTTGTCCAATACACTTGGACTAGTCTAGGACCGTGCTTGGCCCAGATAAACTAGGTGCATCGGATTCGCAATAAAATTTCCCTTGGACCCATAAATTATAAATGATTACATGTTAACCCTTATACCGAATATAGACAAGTTAATTTAAGAAGATTAATAAACAAAAAATAAATAAATACTTGACAATTAAATAATTTATGTAAACGTAAGAATAGATAATAATGTTTTAAAATATAAAATTTATGTTGTTTACCAATTGATCATAAATAAGTTTTATAAGGACAATTTAGAGTATGAGATGAGAAATTTCATCAAGATAAAAATTAAAAATTTTAGTTTTTTTTTTAATATTCAAATTAATTTATCTACAATCTGTCTTTAAGTAAAAAAAATAAATACACTAAAAATACATGAAGTTTGAAAATAAATCAAATTCAGCCTTAGATCAAAAAACACTCTCTAAATTGAATTAGGGCAGATAAAAATTTGAGTACATTAGTTGCCAGTGAGATTCAATCTCAATCATTTAAATTGTATTGACTGTTTAAAAATCCGCATAATTCATATATAAAAAGTATTATGGTAGCCTTCATAATATGCATAACTTGAAATTGGATTCTATTTGTATAATAAGGCACATATCATAATGAAATAAATGTTTTCTTCAACATTGAATAGCCAAATCACAGGTTTATACTGGGAAAAAGGGGAAGAACACGGTTGATCTATTGACCATTAGTTTAAAGTGATGGAGATGAGGAAACTTTTAAGAATGGGTTCAACCAATATGAACACGATCGGTGATCTTTATTCCCTAAACTTTGTTCGTGGTCTCTCTTGCATTAGTTGCAGCACACAAGGTCTTCCGGTCACATATAGGAACTAGCATAATCACCGGCAGCTTTATATCCTGCATAACAAGGTTGACGTCAAATCAAGTAACACCTAAAAACCCAGCTGCAGAAGTGCATAATTTAAGGCAGTTAATACAGCAGAGTGAGAAAAACGAACTACCTTTATGGGGCTTGATATAAAAGGCTTATAGTGAAAAGAACAGGATGCACATGAAGTCATGAACGAATTCCAAGTATTTCCCGTTTGAATGCAGTATTGTAAGTATCAAGTCTCTTATGACACCCTCCATAGTCACATACATATATGTGTATCTTGCATTGATAAGCTTGCTTTTTACTTATTCCAACAGCAGATCTGCAACTTGTTTAACTAACCTGCTTATGTATCAAAGCAGGCACCTGCACCTGAAGCAAAATGAGGAAATTTGAAACTAAACCATAAGGATTACACTAGAATAGTTATCTCAGAACAAAAACACAGAAACAGTGCACTTCAAATACACAGCATCCCAGATAACTGACAGCGTTACTAATTAAGAGAGTCTGTTCTCCTTTTGATGACAGTGCACACTGGTTGCTACCAAAGTCATTATAAGATGCATACATATAACATAAATAACAAAGACATAAACATCCATACCCGTTGACAATAAGAAAAATGGCAAGGAATGCATTTATGAACAATTATCATACCACAAGCAAGATAACAACTTGTCGGCAACACAAGCAATGCTTCACTTGCCAGTGAAAACCTTATCATCTTAAAAATGCCAGCCTTTAGCACGCCATGACCTCCGAGAATTTTCATTATGGCGAGCAACTTTGATCTTCAAAAAGAGCTTATAAGCTGTCTCAAATTTATTTGAAGCAAGTAGTTTGTTACTGAGTTTGCTATAAACAAGCCTGCTTGGGCAAAAACCCTTGCACAAAGACTCCTCCATGACAAGTACAGCATTTTCGAGCTGACCTATATTGCAAAGTCCACTTATGACATATTCATAAACTTCTGCATCAGGAGAATAACCACTTTCTTGCATCTCATACCATAAATCTAATAGCATCCCACATTTCCCAAAGTGAGACAGCCGCATGAGCAATAACTTATAAGCACTAAGTGATATTTTACATCCAACTTTTCTTGCTCTCTTATAGATCATCATAGCGGCATGGGGTGGACCGTAGCTGCACAAAGGTTCAATGAAAGAGGTTATAGTACCCATAGATGGTCCAATCCTTTGATCTAACATCTCTTCAAAAACCTCCAGTGCATCGGCCACTTTTCGGGCTTTGAGAAGTCCCGAAATCAATCTGGCATAAGTATCTATATTAGGGTTACATTTATCACTCAACATACACTTGTAGTATTTCATACATTCAACAAAATCTCCAACTGAGATGAAATTGGAAATCATTGCATTGTAAGCATTAGTATCTGGCCCACAGCCTTTCTCCTTCATAGCACAAAAAATCTCTATGGCATCATCAATTCTACCAGCTCTTCCTAAACCCTCAATAAGATAACCGAAAGTTGAAGTGCCAGGAGTAAAACCTTCAGCTACCATTTCCTTCAATACCCTCTCGATTTCACTAACTTGACCAAGTTTTGACCACCCACCAATGATAATATCATATGTCATACCATTAAACGACACCTTCCCTCTTGTTACATTCAACAATGAATTTGCAGCACCTACATGCATCCGTTGACACAGACACCCTAAAAGTACATTCAATGAATCGGTATCACATTTCAACCCAAACTCTTCCAATTTCCCAAACATTTGTATAGCTTTATACACATGATGAGCCCTAATAAAGCTGTCCATAACTATTGATAATGTCTCTAAATTAGGGTTTACACCTTGCTTTAACATTTCCTGCAAAACTTCCAACATTAAACTAAAAAATTTTCTCCTGCCTAGTGCTTTGACAATTATATTATAACTCTGAACATCTTTAGCTATTTTTGGTTGCTTGATTGCCCAATTAAAGAACACTACCATATCTTCGCCTCCTAAATTCCCTCTATTCACTACATTAGCAACTACATCAACCGTCAAATCCACATTAACATTCGTTAAAGCATCTTCAATCGCAGTTTTACCCTTCAATTTTTGCAGAAAAACCCCACGTAATTTCTCATCAGGCAACAGAAACTCATCAACAACCCTAACGCTACTCTCTGTTTGTTGTTTCACTGAATTGCTCTCTTTATATAAATTTAAAACTGAATTCTTACAAGATATCTGGAACAAATCAGAGAGTTCGTTTAAAACGTAACGCTCGTCGATACCCGGTTGGTGCTCGATTTGATTCGGTGACGCTTCTTCGCCTTTTAACGAATTTGATTGAACATTCAGAGTTGAAAATGAAAAAAGTGAAGAAGACGAGCTGAGGTGGGATAAATGGTTCCTGCTTCGGTTGAACCGCGATAGCAACCTTACAAGTCGCCAGGAATCAAACGCCATGAAACTTCAAAGATCGTAAAGTTTAGTTAAGCAGCTCCAAACGGAAAACGTCAACCAAATCGTATTCTGGGTTCTGGAAACTGGACTGAGTTTTCACCGTCCAAAATTTCATAGCGGGGCGTTAAATTTTTGTTTAATTTTTTATTTTTAAATAAAATACTCACGATATTCCAATACCAATAAAAACTTAAATGATTAAACTACTTATTACCATTAAAGATAAATTAATGAAAATAAAATTTTATTAAAATACAAATTACTCTACATATATAAAGTTTTTTTAAATAATCATTTTATATTTATTTAATTATTAAATAGATATATGGAGTAAATTTTAAATTTTATTAGAAAGTATTTAAAAAATGAAGTCCTTTGAGTAATTTTTTGGCTCAGATAGTCCCTCCGTATCAAAATAGTTATGACAACTTATTAATTTCCTCAATCTATATCTATACCTATCTATATGTATATCTATATATTTATATAATTATAAAATATTGATTTATATAGTTGACATGTATGATAACGAATAAGATTATTTACTGTTTATATTTTTGACAAATAGGATAATATTGAAACATGAACTTACATAGTTAACATGTAACAAATAAATTTAATTTATTAGTACTTTAAATTATCAATAATTAATTATTAATTAAACAAATCATAAAGTTCAATATATTTTGGGAATTCAATATTTAATTCATTGGTATATGTTCCTATACTGAAAATAAACTATCATGAACCTAGTAAATAATATTTAATCAAATGGTATATATTAAGTATACTAGAAATGAATTATAACGAATCTAACAAAGAAATTGAATTTATTGGTACTTTAAAATATTCATTATTAATTAATATTTAATTATTTAATCATATGAATAGAATAATCAATATTTAATCTATTGATATATGTTCAGTGTACTAAAAATTAATTACCATGAATATAACAATTGAATTTATTACTTAAAATACTTAAAATAATAAAAAATCTCAACTCAATTGCTCCATTTTTATACTTCTTATTTTTTGTTAACTTGAAGGTAATTTTGATATTTTTTAATTTTGTTTTTTTATTTTGATATTGTATTATAACTTGACCACTTACTATGATTTCTTGTGTCTATGAAATATGCATATAAATTGTTTTTCTATAAGCTAATTTTCTTATTTTCTTATTTAACTTATAAAGATTATTTATCCTCATGACTTGCATATATGATTTGATAGGTTTCAGCTAATGTGCTACAAGTATATGTAAGACAATTTAGTAGCTGATAATTTTTTATTAAGGTAGTTTTTCAATTTATTTTTTTGAATCATAATAATGTGTTGTCTGAAGAAATAAGAGAAAGTACTGCCAATAAAGGTTTTTCAGCAAAGGTAATATTTTAAATTGGGATAATTTTAAATACTACCCTCATGTTTTGATCTAATCTCAAGCGGAAAGCAAATTTAGTATTTTAATCAACTAAACCCCTGAGATTTATAAAAAAACATCGATGACTATTTTCCGTTAACAGACGTAACTACAGAAGAGGGCATTTTAGGATTATGGTCAGATGAGGGCAGCAAGATCCAAGAGTAGGGGAGAAGTCAGTTTTAGAAGA
>JANLJB010031209.1:4883-41421 GCA_026212285.1 Bursera cuneata
TTTAATTTCACCTAATTGCATGATCCTAGGATGTGAATTCAACACTTACTTATCCCCAAAAATATATATCGAATAGTATAGTATAAGTAAGGGTCGAACCCACAAGGACTAGTTTATGGTTCTTCTGAAATAACAATTAAGCTTAATCTCCAAAATCTTATTTTTCTAAAATGAATTGCAAGGGGAAATTATAATAAATAAAATTAAACTAAAAGAAAGAAATTAAATCAACTGATAATAACAATGAAAGACGACGATTATTAAAAGAATACCTTAACCACTAGACTTATCGACTTAATTAACTTAAATCCCCCATTTCAATTTAAATGAAGAAAGAATTAAATCCTTAATAAGAACTCCAGCCTAATACATTCACTTTTATTTGAAAGTATCTACCTATCCTTCTTAGTTAATTAAATATTTTCTTATTAATTAACTGTATCTATTGAACAATTTAGAAGAACGCTTACTAAATTTAATCCAATAAATGCAAAGACACATAAGGTATAACTGGACCAGGCAAAATCCAATACGCGTGAACCTTTAACCTGAGATTATGATTTACTTTGCAGTTATGACTGCAAATTGTTATTAATACCTAGAATCCCTAAAGATTACGTATTAAGAACCTAGATTAACAATGAACTGCCTAATTTGATTTCTTATTTGCACACCTAATCAAATAAACAAGCAATTCGTATAAACACCGTAAATCATATTCATCCTTTGAAATCAAACACAAATAGAATGGGATATAAAATGTAATTTTATTGAATCATTATCTAGCTATTTAAAGCATCTCTCAATCACAAAAAATCTAGCAATCCATAACAAGAACTGAAATTAATAAAATAAAAAACACAGAAAACATGCTAAAATAAAGAGGAAATAAGTAATCTTATGGGGAAGTCATGAGATAATTTCTTGAATCTTCTTGTTTTGCGTCTTCCTCCTTCTTCTCTAAGCTGTCTCTCTTTTTTCCATGAGAAAAACGAAGTTTATAGTCCCAAGATGAGTTAGGTTGAAGGGCAATGTCGTCCTTTACTTCTTTTTTTCCGTTCCAACTCTCGAATTTCCACCTCAACGCTAGAATTTTGCCTCAGCGCTAGATTACTGACTTGATTTTCGTCGCCGCTTAAGAAATTACCACCGCAGCAGTAACTCTCTATCTGAGAATTTTATGTTTAGAATTTGGAAAATTTGTAAACACAAAAGTTGTAGATAATTATCTTAAATTTCCAACGCCACTTTAATTGCTTTATTTTGATATCGAACTGAGAAGTTATGGTCAATATACTAAGGTATGGTCAGAAGCTCAAATTGATTCATTATTGCTTTATTTGCGATTGGAAAACGATGTTTCTGGACTTTGAACCCTTCATAAGAATTATAGCTCAGGAGGTTTAGATGAATTTAGGATTTGAATCACCTTATTTGGACTCTGGAAGCTCTAGATATGCCTACTTAACTCTCCAGTGGTCAGGTTTGACTACCTCTCCAACCTGCCTTGATTTTACAATAACCTTTGGATACACGAACGAACTCAAATTTTGATGAACCAAACCTTCTTGAAAAGCTTGAGATATCTTCTACAACTTTACTGAAAATCACTTTAATTTCTGGGCACTCCTTTCACATAAAAAACCTACGAGAATCCTAAAAGATCTACATTAAAATACTGTTAACAATCCCAAATTAAAGTATATTTTCTAAAACTTCCCTAAAAATGCCTTTGACATAAAATAAACTCAAATGAATCTCATCCTAATACATGCCAAACAGACTAAATACAAAGAGAATAAAAATGAATAATTTTGTGTCCATCACTATTCAAGATGTACTTGGGTGTATTTACTCGTAGCCAAATTTGAAGCTTTATCCCTCCTTAAAGCCATTTGTCTCATGACACTTACACAATTTCAACTTCCTGTTAAAGCCATCAGAATAAATAATGGTCTGGAGTTTCATCTACCTGATTTTAATACTACCTATGGGATCTTGCACCACAGAAAATGTGTAGAAACATCTCAGTAGAATGGTGTTGTCGAAAGAAAACGTCAACATCTCCTAGCTACTGCCTAAGCTCTGTTGTTTCACTCTCATTTACCTCCTTCTTTCTGGAGTGATTCTATCCTCACAGCAACCCACATAATCAATAGACTACCTACACCATTACTTGGAAATAAAACCCCATTTGAATTTCTCTTTCATAAGCCTCCTAATATTTCCTATCTTAGAGTGTTTGGATGCCTTTGTTTTGCATCTACCTTACAAAATCATATACACAAGTTTGCCCCCACAGCAATTAAATATATTTTTCTTGGCTACCCAGCTGATATCAAAGGGTATAAACTATTGAATTTGGCAACCAACAAGACATTTATCTCTAGGAATGTCATTTTTCATGAAACCTTTTTTCCCTTTGCCAATTTTACAACACCAACTCCTACCTTAACACCACAAATACCCTTATTTCGTTTCACACCTAAGTCTATCCCACAATCAATAGCCCAACATTCCCGAGCTTCTACTGATGCCTAACACTTCAATCCTTTACCTATAGCTACACAATCCCATTCATTTTCTATACCAGATACTACACAGCCTATCTCCTCTACTCACTCCCTATAGATTCAAGATAATACACAATCTATCTCGGCTACTGACTCCTTATAAATTCAACTTCCTTACCAAAAAAATCAACAAGAGTCACAAACAGACCTTTGTGTCTGTAGGATTACTACTTTAGCCTTGTTTTTTCATCTGCAGCTCCTGACTCTCTTCTTACTAGTAGTCCTTTCTCTACAGGTATCACCTATCCTATTACTTTTTTTCTTTTCTCTCATAAGTTGTCTCCTTCTCATAAACACTTCACAGCTACAATCTCTACTGCATTCGGACCAAAAACTTATGAAAAAGCTATCAAATATCTTGTCTGGCCGTCTGCAATACAAAAGAAAATAGAGGCCTTGTAGCTCAATCACACCTGGAAAATTATTTCTCTTCCCTCTGGTAAGCATCCTATTAGCTATAAATGGGTGTATAAAATTACATAAAAAGTAGAAGGTACTATAGAAAGGTATAAAGCCAGGTTAGTTGCCAAAAGATATACTTAATAGGAGGGCCTGCATTTTTTTGACACATTTTTTCCAATTGGCAAGATAACCTCTATAAGATCTTTACTTGTTATTACCATTCGTAATTGGCATGTTCACCAATTGGATGTGAACAATGCATTCCTTCATGGTGACTTTAATGAAGAAGTACACATGGAACCACCACTTAGCCTTCTTGTTTCTGCTCCAAATTCAGTTTGCAAACTCTTAAAAAGCTTAAATAGAGCTACCAGATAGTGGTTTGCAAAAGTATCTCATGTTTTACTCCAATATGGTTTTCTTTAGGCAAATTCTGATTGTACTATTTTTATTAAAAGATCAGCTACCTACTTGTTTATTAGTGTATGCCCTATAACCCATTCCTGTTGTCGGTTTCAGAGTTATTTTATCTTATAATTAAACCTTATAGTTATAATAAAAGAAAGTGTTCTTTAATTCATATATGTAAGTTGCTTCCTTTATTTTATTATGTTAATGAATAATGTATGTATGTGAATTTCCAGATGATGCATTTAATTGGTAAAAAAAGATTATCAAAAATAATTCTCTACGGAAGTGATGTTGACTGGGTAATGAACTCGCATAGTTGGTATACTGAATGCCTTCAATGAATGTCATGAGATGATATTAGTATGGGTAACGATGATAGTCATGTTACTAGAGTATTAGTATAGGTTAATAGTTAGTGAACTATTTATCGAACATGATCGCATGACTTTAAATCACATGGTAATACATATAGTCAATGAATTATCATTTAACTATACTAGTGCATGTGATAATCCTTTGACCTGAGACATCACGATCGAATCTGGTACGCATGCGTACGGTTCATATGGTATATAAATATGAGACTAATAATGTCTTGTATATTAAAGTCTAATTAGTCATATGTAGAAATGAATGATGGTCAAGATGGGATCCGTTGACTCTAATGATAGGTTGATAGCATTATTACAATTCATAATCGAATGTCGATAAATATTGAAAAAATAAATTTTCTAGCCAGAGTATAAAAGATGTCATACGAAGGATAGTTCGTGATGACAAGTTCCAAACATATTGATCGACGATTTATAAGTAAATCGATACTAGGGTTTTGATATTCCATGAACTCGGACTCGATTAAGATATTGTAAACGATGGAAGGATTTAACCTACATGGAATATACAATTATCATAAAGGTTCTATAAGTATTACTTCATCATGGTTTAGGGGCTATGGCAAATTGCTAGATGTTTACTATAGTTGTTGATTCTTCGGATATAGACTCACGACCAACCCATGATGAACCTACAAGGTGACATCGTAAACCTAATACACTAAGAGAAAAGAAGATAAAAAGTTAATTATCTGGAATCAAGGCTAGCACCTTGTAGGATGATATTGGAATAAAATATAAATGTTACATAAAATCATATTAAATATTAGTAAGTAATATGATAGAGCTATCTGTAATTTCTTAAACGTTAAGGAAATTACATAGAATTGATCCTAAGGGTTAATTATGAGATCTCAAAGAGTTAAGATATCAAAAGTGTAAACTTAATAAAGTTATAACACTACTTTGACAATTAAACTTTGTAAGAGGTTTGTTTGCAAAACAAGAGATAATGAAAGCCCTTAAATGAGCAAAGTTGAAAACTTGGTGAAAGACTCATTAGCAAAACAAGGGATAATCAAAGCACTTAAATGAGCAAAGTTTAAATTGTAAGAAGAACCAATTCTAATACTATAAAAGCCAAAAATATTTTTGTTTAAACATAGTTCTTCATTTTTGTTCTATCTTCTCTAATATTTCTCTCTAAGTGTGTAGGTGATAGATTTCTTGTGGAGGTTTGACATTTGTGAAGCTCTACTTCAAAGACAATACCAACAATCTACATCAACATATTTTGAAGGAAGGTAAATATTTGTTCTTACACCATGCATATTTTGGCCAAAGTATGTTCTTTGTGTTCTTGGCCGAATTTTTTGAATGCCATGTTTTTAATCATTCTTTTTTGGGTATTGAACCATGAATATACCACGATTTATCCCTCAAACCCAACAAGTTATAACTTTGCTTGTATCTGTTGATGATGTCTTACTTGCCAGTGATAGTCTTCAAGCCATTGAATCTCTGAAAATTTTTCTACATGCTTAGTTTACCTTCAAAGATTTAGGCCAGCTAAAATTTTTCCTTGGGATAGCTGTGGCAAGATCAAGCAGTAGCATCTCAATCTGTCAACGCAAATATGCTTTAGACATATTGCAAGATATTGGTCATTTAAGCTACAACCTGCTGCTTTTCCTATAGATACCAACATTAAACTTACCTCTACTGATTCTAATTTTTATGAAGATCCTTTAGCCTATAGAAGATTGATTGGCAAACTTCTCTATCTCACTATTACGCACCCAAACTTAGCTTACTCAGTTCACGTTCTTAGTCAATTCCTTACTAGTAAATAATCATCATCAAGCAATAGTCAAAGTGCTGAGATACTTGAAAGCAAATCCAGGCCAAGGCCTCTTTTTCCCTGCTTCTTCACAGCTGCATCTTAAGGCCTTCTCTGATAGTAATTGGATTGGTTGCATTGATAAAAAGAGATCAGTCACAAGTTTTTCCATATTTCTTGGAGATTCTCTTATCTCTTAGAAATCCAAGAAACAACCAATTGTTAGTTGATCATCTGCAAAGGCTAAATATAGAGCCCTTTCCACTACAACTTGTGAAATACAATGGCTGATTTATGCTTTGAATGGCCTTTAAATCACCCATTCTCATTATGCTCTTCTCTACACTAACAGCAAGTCAGCATTAGCTATTGCCACCAATCCTATATAACATGAACATAACAAACACATATAGCTAGATTGCATCTTGTGTGAGAAAAGCTCTAGCAGAATCTTATTAAGCTATTTCACATTACCTCCAGACTCCAGCTTGCTGATATCTTTACTAAACCTTTAAGCAGCTTGCTTTTTCATCGCACTCTCCGCAAGATGAACATTCTGAATATCCATGTTCATCTTGAGGAGGGTTGTTGGAATACAATATCAACACCTTCACAGCTAGATTGTATGGAGCTGAAGACTATTACAACAAAGCAGTAGTAGAGTGGTCCAACAACAAGCAGCAGTCGAGCTATGAATGAATAAAGGAGAGAAAATTCAATTATAAAAAGGAAGGGAAGTATGTTATCTTTGTTGTGTAATTTGGAGGGAAAAGGTTGGTTGGTTGTTAATTTGTTATTATTGTAGTTTGGTTAGCTATTAGTTTGTTATGATTAGTTTGTTGTTAGTTACTAGCTTCAATTAGTTAAACTATAGTCTACAAACCTTCTTCGTATTTTTTCTATAATTAATTGAATCATATACATTTTTCATCATTTTTCTCTCTACTCTTTCTCTACAATTTTTTATTCTTATTCTTTGAGAATTCTGACATCAATACCAACTAAATTGCCACTACCATCTTCAGCATCCATGGCCACCGTTGCCACCAAAATAATAATAATAATAATAAATTGATGAAGAAAGAAAGTATTATATAAAACATCAGCCCAATATTAATATCCTAGAAATATCCAAGCCACCGTATTTTTTTTTAAAAGAAAGAAAAAAACCCACCAACTTGTACACCTACCGTTGCTCATACATAAAAGAAGCCACCAGAACCACCATTATCATTCCAACATCACTAGCAGTTAAGATCAAACCCCTCTAAGATCGACAGGACCATCATGATAGATTAAAGGAATAAAAAATAAAAAGAAAAAAAAATATAGTCCACATTACTAAGTCCAAATCCAAAATCCATCACTGTTAAGATCAACAATAACAAGTAGTTACAAAAGAGGAAAAAAAAAAAAGGAAGAAGGGAGAGATTGGAAATTTACCGATAGATAAATGTAGATCATGTAAAGTCAATTCAAAATATAAGATTAAAATAATGTCAAAAGAATATTAAAGTTATTTTAGTAATTTTTTCTTGTCAAACATCCAGGTTAGTTACTTACTGTCAGGTCATATGAGACTATTTATTTATTTATACTACTTTAATAAATAAGGGTCCTTAATAAAATTTAGCCTTAATTTAGTTAACGATAAACAATGCATTTTGGTTCAAGAAATTAAATGTTTTTCAATTAACTAAATATTGAATTTATTAATTTTACTTGTTCTAAATTTAGTAATTGTAATGTATATCACCTTCAAAATAGTGTTTTCAAGTTTCTAAGTTGTACATTTCATGTCTATCAAATGTGAGAGGTAACTCACTGGTATCACTATCAATAGAAGTGACTTCATTCTGAATCTGTACAGGAGAAGGAGAAAAGAAGAAAGGCTTAAGAGGCATTGTGATCACTTCAAAACTTCTAGACAACATTTCCAATACCATTGCCATTGGAGGACGATCTCTAGGGTTTATCTGGATGCTCCATAATCCCATCATAACCATCTTCCTTGCTATACAGACTTCTTCTTCTTTATCTTCTTCCACTAGGGAGATGTCTTTAATTAGCTTGTTATATATCTAGTCAGGAAAGTATACTTCAGTGCTTGTCATTGGTCGTTCCACCTATTTTCTTCTACCAACCATTTCTAATAATAACATTCTATAGCTGTAAACATCAAATTTATTATATGGACTACCAAGATTTCTCTGGAAAATCTCTGGAGTAATGTAACCAATAGTGCCTCTTGTACATGTTATTGTGACAACACTTCTGTTTCGTGAGTGAACTTTTGCCAATGCAAAATCAGAAATCTTAAGATTGAAATCCTCGTCTAACAGAACATCTTAAGGCTTTATGTCAACGTGTAGGATTCTTAATTCACAACCATTGTGCAAGTACTCTATTGCATATGCAACTGCTAAGGCAATTTCATGCAGCTTTACCAATGCAAGAGAGAGACATGCTTCCTGTTGGAATAAGGCAGGTTAAGCATTCAAGCAATAGAGAATAAAGTTTTTATGATGACCACTGTTATGTTCTTATTAAATCATAAGTGCAGAATTTATACAAGGTATTGTAACAGAAATGACATCAAAAAAAAAAAAATCAAGCTATTTGTTTAACAAAAAGCTATCGTGTGGTGACCCGAAACTCCTTATACAGGAATCCCAAGGGTGAGCTATGTAAATGCAAGAAAGTAAAGTGAAAATCATGCAAGTATCCATATCATAAATTACATAAAGCGTAAATTTTACGTAATATTTGAAAATCTTTTACATATAGGTTAAAATACATAAAATGCATGTCTGGGTTCATTCTAACTTTCTGGAAGTCTCTAAATGAGCTCTGAAACATCCTCACCCGGTGGCTGGCCTCTAGTACATGTGGAAGGAGAAGGGGTGAGCAAACATAGCCTAGTAGAAAATCTCACAACATACGCAAAACTATAACATTTTAATTGAAAGCATGCATAAGATCACAACATGTTTCATAAACTCTTTCCATTTTTATATCTCATTTTCCCCAAAATATGCAACACCGGTGTTTCCCCTTAGATCCCATGGTCACCGCAGGCCCACCTAAGGCCTAACACCTAAGACATATCACATGTGTTTCCCCTTAGATCCCATGATCGCTGTGAGCCCACCCAAGGTCTAATACCTCAAACCATATCGCATGTGTTTCCCTTTGGATCCCACGATCACCGCGGGCCCACCCAAGGCCTAACACCCAAAACCTAACACAATTTCTCATAATCTCATATTCACATCAGATACGCAACTGAATACAATGATCCAATATGTCTTTCAATATCATTTCTTTTCATTAATTCCATCATCGACCACGTATTCAAGTATAATACTCACTTCCTATTCAAATTCGCAAATACGTGAAATCTATACTCATAATGAGAAACTACCCAAAACCATCACATGGATACAATTAACGTGTCAAAACCACACACGGTGCCTAACCACCATGACTCGTGCCCAATTCCAAGCCAAAGCACAAATAATCCATGTAACCCAAAAACAATGTCACACGTAGATGCTTTATATTTCTACTTCCCTATTTCAAATACGTGATAAATCTCTATAAATCTCACAACTACTTCATATACGGGTCTCAATCCAACAACCCCAAGTGGAATAGTCTAAATCTAACCAAACCTTAACCTACATTCATGCATTAGACAGATTAAAATAGAATAGAGATGAGTAGAAGTGGATTCCCTACCTTGCGTTGATGATTCGAAGTAGCCCAAAGCTTTCTCTCTCTTCCCTCTTATTTCTCTATTTTCTTCTTCTTTCTCGTGTATGTGTCGCGTTTGAAAGAAATGGGATGGCTAGGGTTTATAAAGAAATGAGAAATTAGGACACTGTGGATATTTTGAAATCTTTAATTTTTCATGAAACCCGCATCGACGTCGCGACGTGGTTCCTTGCGGTGTAGAGTTTCTGACTTTCTGTGCCGCGGCGTGATCTAAACTACGTCGTGACGTAATTCTAACTACGTCGCGACATAAATCGCCTGCCCTCGCCCTACTTTTTCCTTTCTACGCCGTGGCGTGATTCGCCTGGTTTATACACACACTTTTAATTATATTTTAGTCCCATTTTCAAAAAACTTTGTACATATACTCCCATATACACATATTCGCATATAACAACGTATACATATCATAAGTACTAATGCGGATTTTTTTATTATTATTATTCAAAATTCTACTATTACAAATTTTTGGGTTACCACATACCTCCTATTGAATAACAACATAATCTGACTTAAAAAATATTTTAAATACTCCAAGAATCTCGAAGATTTCAACTGCACGTGGTTGACTGAGAAATCCTTATTATAGCCTTTCTTTCAGTAAATACTAAGGTATGACTTTCAACATTCCTACTTGACTTAGGAGCTGCAAACTCCAAGCCTTTCTTGTAGAAACTCAAATCTTCTTCTAGGAAGAGCTTTAGTCAAATATCTGCATTCTGACTTTCTTTATTGCAATAGACTAGTTGTATATCTCCTTCTTTCTATACTTTGCTCAGAAAATATAATTTAATCTTGAAGTGCTTTGTTTTGCCATGAGAAACTGGATCATTTGCAATGGATATAGTGGCTTGGTTGTCTACAAATACTTGAGTACTCACTTCTTGCTTTATATCCAAATTTGTCAAAAACTTTCTAAGCTATAAGGCTTGTTTTATAGCTACACCAGCAACAATGTACTCTGCCTCAGTTGTGAATTGAGCCATGACTTCTTGCTTCTTTGAACTTCATGAGAAAACACCAGAACCAAAGATAAAACAATAGCCTAAAGTACTTCTCATATTGTTAACACAACCAACCTAATCTCTACAAAAAAATCCATGAAAATTGAAACTTTAAACTTGGCTGAACTTAATGCCATAATCCACAGTGCCTTTAACATATCTTATCACACGCTTTATTGCCTAKAAATGAATTTCACTAGCACAACAGATGTATCTYGAAAGCAAACTTACAACATGCCTTATATCTAGCCTTGTTGCTGTCAAATACATTAAGCATCTTATCATGCTTCTTTAGAGTCATTTATCTACCTTTTTAGCACTATCCTCCTTATAGAACTTCTCTTTCTGGTTCATAGGGGTAGATGTAGGTTTGAATTCCTCTATTATGAATTTCTTCATAATTTCTTTGGCATATTTTTGCTGGCAAAAGAAAATTTCATGTTGCTTCTGGTGTACTTCCATTCCTAGGAAGTAAGTCATCTGACCAAGGTCTGTCATCTCAAAGACCTGCTTCATTTCAACCTTGAATTGGTTCACCAGCCTTGCATTACTTCCTGTTACAAGCAAATCATCAACATATAAAGAAACAATTAATATATCTTCTTCAGTCCTCTTAATGTAAAGTGTAAATTTACTGAAGCTCTTGTGAAAGTCTAAGGTTAGGAAGTGAGTATCAATCATGTTGTACCAGGCTCTACGGGTTTGTCTTACTCCATACAAGGCCTTCTTCAAGAGGTATTCTTTTTCTTCTTTTCCTTTGATATCAAATCCTTTAGGTTACTCGACAAAAATCTATTCCTCCAAGTAGCCATTCAGAAATGCTTATTTCATATCTAGTTGATAAATCCTCTATCCTTTTTGAGCTGCAAGAGCCACCAGAATCCTGATTGTATCCAAATGAGCTATTAGTGCAAAGGTTTCCAAAAAGTCTACACAAAAATTTATGCATACCCTTTGAGAACAAGTTTTGCTTTATGCTTGTTTAATAAAACAATCAGGATTGAGTTTGGTTCTGTAAACTCACTTAACCCCAATAGGTTTCTTATGTGAAAATCTATCCACTAGCTCCCAAGTGTTGTTCTTCAATATCATATATAGCTCCTCCTACATTGCAACCCTCCATTTTTTATGTTCAATAGCCTCAGCAAACCCTGCTGGTTCAAGAATAGCTAAATTACACCTCTGATAAATATCAAAACGTGTCTTGGTGCCTCTAACTGGAAGTTCATCAACATCTTCATCAATATACTGTTGATTCTGCTCATCCAAGATTGATTTCTCTGTTCCTAAAAACTCAACATCTATTACTTGCTGTAATTTTACTAGTAATGCCAAGTAGATCTTGTAAGCTTTTGAGGTGCTGTTGTATCCAATAAAAATTCTTGGTTCTGATTTTTTATCCAACTTGTCTCTTTTCACCTGAAGAACATAAAAGAAACACAAGCAACCAAAGGTCCTTAAATTCATTAGCATAGGTTTATAACCAAACCAAGCTTCAAAAGATGTCTGCTTTTGTAATGCTTTTGTTGATAGTCTGTTTAGCAAAAATACTACTGTATTTGCAGCTTCAACCTAGAAACTCTTTGGCAACTCTTTCTCATGTAGAAGACATATTGTCATCTCCATTATTGTTCTATTTTTTCTTTCCACCACTCTATTTTTTCTTGATCCCATATTTACTTTGGTTTTCAACTGTAGCCTTATATCTCCAAAACACATCATCAACCTCATATTTGTAATTGAGGAAATAAATCCAAAAAAATCTTGTGAAGTCATCAATAAATGTAATATAGTACTTACTCTCTCTCAAAGATGGTGTCTTTTGAGGTCCATCAACATATATGTGGACCAATTTTAGTTTCTGTGTTGCTTTCCAGGTTGATTTTTTAGGAAAGGGAAGTCTTGTTTGCTTCCCAAATTGACAGGCTACACATGTAGGAAGTTCTTATTCTAAATCAGGGAGTCCTTCTACTATCTGATTCTTCTTTATGTAGAGCACAACATTGTGGTAGAAATGCCTTAGTCTTTTATGCCAAAGCATCGTATTGCTCTCATGTTGTGAAACAACAACTTGCTCATTTTCTAGTATATTCAAGGCAAAACTTTTGCCTTTCATTTTTATGTTGAACTCCTCTCTACCTTCAGCATCCTTGATCATGCAATTTTTTTCTTTAAAACAAACTTTAAATCCTTTCTCAACAAGTTGTCTAACACTTAGTAGATATTGGTCAATGTTAGGCACAAACAAAACATTAGGGATGAGCTTTAAACCTGTTAGGCTTTCTATGGCTACTGTTCCTTTACCTTTTACTGAATATACTCACTATTTCCAATTCTGACTTTAGGAATAGCTGTTCTATCAAGCTCCCTGAAAAGATCTTGATCATATGTCATGTGGTTTGTATAACAACTATCCACGAGCCAGCTTTCAGAGGTGCTTCTGCTTGCCAAACAAGTTGTTACAAATAGTTGTTCCTCCTGGTTTTGTTCAGCTACTGCATTGGTTTCTCCTTGTTGCTGCTAAGTTTTGCACATCCTTTCCATGTGTCCTTGTCTACCATATTTGTTGCATTTCACATATGATCTCCACTAACATTTCTACTGAGGATGAATTTTTTCTTGCAATGGGGACAGGGTGAATAAGTTCCATTCTTTTGATTGTTGTTGTTGCTTGGCTTATTATTGTTCTTCTTCCCACTTGTGTTGCCTTCATTGGTCTTTGTCCCTAATTGAAAAGTTCATTCCATGGAACTTCCATGCCTCATTAGTCCTTTTTCCAAAATCAACAAAGCATTTAGTAGCTCTGCCAAGGTGATACCTGACAAATTCTTAGAATTCTCCAATGAAGAAATTGTAGCTTCATATTTTCAGGAAGTATGACTAAAATCTTTTGAACAAGTCTTTCATTAGTAAACTCTTTACCTAGCAACCTCACCTTGTTTGCTATTGTAAGAAGTTTCTCTGCATAGTCTTTTATGGTTTGAGACTTCTGCATCCTCTTCATTTTAAATTCTCCAATCAAATTTATCATCTGCATATTCCTGACTCTTTCATTTCCTTGATGTTCTTCCTGTAGATACTCCCAGACTTCTATAACAAATTCTAGTTGCATGATTCTGGTGAGAATTAATGGTAAGTCAGCAGAAAATAAGCAAGCCTTGGCTTTAGCCTTCCTGTCTTTTTCTCTTTACGATTTTTCATCTGTGCCACAGTTGAATTGGCTCCAAGTGGAGGATTTTCATAATTTTCCTCTACTGCTTCCCAAAAATCAAGAGCCTATAGATAAACAGTCATCCTGACAGCCCAGGTTCAATAATTTTCTCCATTAAAGACTGTTAGTACTGCTATGAAGCTTATTTCTTCCATTTCACTAGTTCCTCAAGACAATATGCTCTAATACCAAACTATTGGAATAAGTCAGGTTAAGCATTCAAGCAACAGAGAACAGAGTTTTTGTGACTACCACTGTTATGTTCTTATTGAATCATAAGTGCAGAATTTATAAAAGATATTGTAACAGAAATGACATCAAAAAAGTAGTAAATCAAGCTACTTGTTGAACAAACAACTACCTTCTACAGAATAACAACAAATTTTGACTTAAAAAATATTTTAAATACTCCAGGAATCCCACAAACTTCAACTACACGTGGTTGACTAAGAAATCATGATTCTTTCAGCAGATACTTAGGCATGACTTTCAACACTTCCTCTCTCGATAACAGGTCCCCTAATGATCCGTTAGGCATGTACTCGTATATAAGAGCTTGTTTTGAACCATCGCAACAGAACCCAAGTAAATTTATGACATTAACATGGTGTATCCTGCCAATGGTGACAACTTCGTTAATGAAGTTGTGGCTAATTTCATTGGACTTCTGTAGCATTTTAACAGCAGGTTAGACGACCATCTGGAAACTTCCTCTTGTACACATTATCGTAGCCTCCTCCTCCTAATTTTTCTTTGAAGCCAATATTCATCTTCCTGAAATCATTGTATAAGTCATTGGTAAATAGAGTCCATCGGTCGGTTTTAATGAACTGCTTGACATTTAATCCATGATCTCCAGGTTTTGTATTCCCTTTAGAATAAGATTTCTTGAAGAATGGTGATATTCTGTTTCTAAAAGCGACTACTAAAACTGCAATGAGCACAACAAAAGAGCTTCCAATTGTGACGCCTTCAGACAAGGTTGAAGCCATTGATGAGAACTTTCATTGATATAGTCGATAACAGAATAATAACTAACAAAGTGGAATCAATCGAAGTGAACTACTCTAGGTCAATAATTATATTTTGAGTCCCCCATGTACAAGTAAATTAATCTATTCTTAATTATGCTATTAGTAAATTATATTAATCATCGATCTATTAATTCTTACTTCTGCGAGAGATGTATAAGCATTCTTAATTGCCTGCAATCAGCATCTGCCTTTGCCATTGGCTGTGCCTGCAAAAGTCAGAGTGGTGAAAGAACAATCATATGTATATGCATGCAATGCGAGAGCCAGGAAATAAAAGATCATAATTAGTATTTTCAAAAGCGAATCTTAATCCTTTAATTGGAAGATATGCACTACTTTGGCTACAAATATTAAAGATGGTAACAAATATTTCAGAATCAGAAGTTTGCTGCAATGCTGTTTAATGAATAATGCATATATAAGTCATCTTTCTCGCAGTCCATGTCTTGCTGTCTTGCACGATACAGCCCTTTCACAGAATTTAAAATTACCATAGATATTCAGCTTCTCATAGCTTAGATACAAGATCATCCAAATCACCCGTACTAGTTGTCCCAAGTTTAAGTTCTGTTTCGAATCTTTTCTAGTTGAAATGCTACAATGTTGTGATCGTATACCTTTTCCACAAGGCATTAGATTGACAGATGAAAGTTTTTGCATTTGGGATAATTTAGAAGCAATTTTTCGAATAGCCTTAGTTGAGGGAAAAGGTTATTAAAAAGCTTGTAAGGAATTCTCAGCTCTTGCTAAAAGCTTGACATTCCTTAAAGAACAAATTGTTTTAATTCAGACGAAGAACGAAAAGATATTTCTGAACTTCTGAATCGGAAAGCATAGAGATGTGCTGTTTTTGAAGAGATCTCTAAGAAAGAAATTAAAGCCAAATCAATTCGTTTCTTGAGAAAAAAATCACTTCGATCTTCTTAATGAAACATCAGATATGAAGGGTTTAATACATAATATAATTATAGGCGATGAAATTATACTTGAAAACTAGGATTCGGCCCTGAATCAGGACGATTTCTATGGGGCAGTATAATTGATATTCAAGCTCTCAGGCGCTGTGAACTTGAACATAGGATAAATTTCCTAGATAAATTAGAGGTACTTTTACCTCTGGTCTGTGATTCACAGATTGATGTAGATCATAACTCACAATGGTCTGTAGATTCTGACCAAATTCCTGATAGAGATTAATGAATAGAATTATAGTCAAAGAAGTCTGATGGGTGTAGACAAAGAAATTCTTGACCAAATTGCTAAAAGCATTAGAACTCAATATCTTGGATTACCTCCTGGATATACAGAGATTGTAGCAAATGAAACCCAAAGAGACTGGGGAAAAGCTTGAAAGGATTTCCATAAAGTAGTAATAAAGGTTAACTTTGTTTCTAAAACTAAGGGGAAAAAAACCTATATAAGGTCTTTCTGAAGCTTCTACAGGAGATGCTGAAAAATTAAGCAAATTCTATGAAAAAGAAACAAGAAAAGATTCGAAAAAGAACTTAAGACTTGAGACACCTAGTACGAGTGATTTAGATGATTTTGTATCTAAGCTGAGAGGAGCTGAATATAAAGATGATTTGTAATCCTTTCAACACTTTTTGAAGGATTTCTATAAGAAATTTCAAAAGTGGAATTTAAGCCGATGTATCCTATAAAAAGAAAATCCAAATTTGTACTTAAACAAGTACAAAGGATGTTAGAGATACTGAAAGTTTTTTAGATATTGATTGTGTTAAAGATGCAGACGAATCAAACAGTATGTGAGTACTCGTAAATTGGGTTCATCTTCAGAACTGAGGTTTTGATTTAGGAGATTGGGTTCATGTTCAGAACCGAGGTTTTGATTTAGGAGATTCTTATAGATTTCTAAAATTCATACTGCAAGGTTCTAGAGGAAGCTTCTGGTGGAGTTTATAACAGAATGCGGGCAAAACCCAACAACCTAACAACCGCGTATTATTCTCTTGACATTACCTAATAACCCACTCTTGACATTACCTAATAACCCAAGACAGAGTTGTTCCCTGAAAGAAATTTGTTCTCATTGATTTTCTCTGAAACGTATTGTATATATAACTCATGATCGACATTAGAAACCAACGTTATGGCCGCTCCCATGAAATTATTTATATAAAAGAATAAAAACTTAGAACAAACCTGACAGGCTACTGCGAACTACATTGTCTCGCTAGTAAAAAGCTAACTCTGCGGGAAAAGCAAATTTCAATTTCATTATATATTTCTTCCATTAAATTATTATATTTTGGCACTAACATGATATAAGGAACAACTAAATTGTACTTCGGAATTACAAAAATGAACCCGGTAGCCACAACTTGGTGGGGTTGATAACCAATTTCAAGGTATGCTATAGATAAAAGGAAAATTTGGGAAAAATTGAATTGCCTAATGTAATGGCATATGATTTACAAAGCCGTGTAAATTGGTGATGGCTCTGAGGTATTTACACACCTAAATCAATCAAAGGAACGTCACTGATTAGAGGTCGAGCAGTTGGCATTTGTCGAGTCAACCTTAATTACCCTGGTATTATATGATCCACAGAACCCGCACTTATGGTACAGCCAGTGGAAGGGTGCGATCCCTTTCTTATCACAGTCATTGCACAGTATATCCTGGATTACCATAAATCCAAGTCATCATTCAGTGAGCGAGTAGAGGGAAAAACAAGCCACACATAAACCAAAGGGGTCTGAAGAAATGCAGAATGATTACCTGACACCGATCCCTATATTCTTCTGGAAGGACCTCAGAAGCCAAAAGTGCATCAAGCATGCCGAAGTAAACCTGTTAAAAGGAGCTGAAGCCTTTAGAGACCAAAGGAGATAAGTCTTTGTGTTTTAAGAGAAAACAACAAAATATATTGCAGGTTCTCTGTCCTTTCCTGTTATTTTTCTTTTCTCTTTGTTTTCTTTTATCTACATCCCTTGACCTTCTAATACCATCGTGTTCAAACCAGTTCCCAGTAGCCCAATGGTCCTCAGAAGATAAGCCTTCTTCCAACTAATATGGTGTCTGACGCAAGAGAGGGACAAATATAATCTCTTATCTTCAAGCAAATTCTGAGTTATTAAGAACGTAAGGTAAGGGGAAAAGACTGAGAAAAAGGAAAACCTTATGTTCGTTCAGCCCCCTAAAAACATTGAATAATCGGCTGTCTTATAACTAGATTATTATCCCTATTTAACAAGACTCAACATTCATGCATATGCGTATACGGGCCAGATATATATATTAGGTATATCTCGACTCTCCCCTAAATCCTTTTGGCACTCATTCCTCATGAGACTATTTGTCCCATGAATATGGGACTATTGGTCCGATTGTTAAGTATCCAACATGGAACCAGAAAAATCGTCCTGTCTCCCAAACACATTCCAAGAATCCTAATTGCAAATTAAACTAATTTGTTAAATGATGCGGGTGCAGTTTCAATTCAATGCATTGAATGGCATGCCAACTTGAAGATCCATCACAAAAGCTGACAAGCATCTCCATCATCGCATTAAATATCGTGTGTATAAACCCACAGCTCAGTCAAGAAAAACTTACATTATAAATGAATGTTATCTAAATGGTAAATAAGGTTTCAGTTTCTTCAAGTCCTAAAAGTCAACAGTGGACGCACAGTAAAATGTAAATAAATAAACATAAAGAAAGAATCACTAAGAAAATAAAAAGAAGAGAAACAAGAAATACGCTGACCTATATTTTGTTGTAAAATACTTACATTAAGAAGATATTCTAAAAATTATCATGAAAAAGAAAATATTTATGAAAAATAATTGCCTCCACGAAATGCCACATGCAGTAATTTCATTTATCCAACTACAATAGAGATGAAATTCCACTGAAAAGATAGATTACTTTAAAAGAGATTTTCTTACCGCCATATCTCCCAAGGATTTGCTACAAATTGGGCAAATGTAGTGACTGCATGTGTATGCCTGAAAAAATATAAGTATTTAGTATCAATTGCTAAAAACCGCTCTCCATACATAGGGCAACAGATGAACAGAAAGAAGCAAAACATAGTAATGATAAACCTGAAAGCAAGCTGAATGCATGTAGTGGCCACAAGGAAGTGCTCTAACAGTAGTACTTGATGTGAATAAAAAATCACAGCAAATGGGGCAGTTGGTTTCTAGACCTTTTTCTCGGCACTTGTGGTCCACTAGCTTCATTGCCAGGCAGCAATTGCATGTCATGCAATGAAAAAAATCAACACCAAGGCCCCTTCCAACACGGCATAAATTGCAGAAAGGACAATGATAAACAATCCTGAAATGAATTGGAAGATTATGTAATGAACCAGTGAGGAATCAACTTCATAGCCACTTTTTTTTACAGTATCTGAAGAAATTGGGGGGCGGGGGGGTGGGAGATTGGTGGAGGGGAAAGGAACTTACTTATATACCAGAGAAATTAGTTTGACATGATTATTTCTACAGCTCAAAATAAAATATGACTTGTTACCAAAGAATTGATTCCATATAAAGACTCTTGACAAGGTTATGAAGAACTTAAATTTGAAATCAAGGCACAGCACATTAAAGAACTAACTTTAGAGTCACCAGTAAATAATAGAATAGAAAAAATAAATATCATATCTTAAACTCAATATCACAGAAGTCATCCACAAATTTATAATTTTCGCCAAACCATAATTTATTATACTGTTATCGATTAAGCTCTAAGTCAACCATCAAGCCTCAAACAGTTCTACCTTTCATCATCAAAAAATTTGCAAATGCTGCAGTAATACTTTGCCATTGAAAACCCATCACAGGAAGGTGTTGTGCAAACTGACCCAACAGGTTGAATTTTCAGGCAACGCATGCACATCATTTCAGTAGTAGCCTTCCTGCAATTAAATAAATATATCATCAAGTAAACAGAAGTTCACACAGAACAACAGATGATGCAGTAAATGACACAAAAGTTACCTATCCATTGAATGGTCACTGACTTTATCATGGCAAAATCTGCATGTAAACAACTTGCCACAGCAAGCAGCACGGAGTTTGCAATTCCTTTTGTAATGCTCACATCCAAAAATTTGTTTATCAGAATCTCGGAATGACGGAAAGCATCCAAATAAATCTTCTCCATTAGAACTTTCATTATCTCTTGCTTGAAGTGACTTTTGCTGAGAGGCGATCCAGCGACTGACATTTTCATTAACAGATCAAACAAAGTAGAAGCATGATAATGCATGTATGCACAGATAGGGATCATAGGAAAACAACAGCAGGAACCTACCTGGTCATAAGATTTTGTATAAGATAGGCTTTTCTTCTGGGGTCAAGAGTTGAATCTCGAGAAACTTTTCTTATCTCTGCTTCCAGCTCATTTTGATTCATTCGGAAAATATCATTCCACCCAGGCTTAAAGGTAAGATCAGTCTGATCCAGGCTTTCATGGACATCAGAGTCTAGACAATGACAATTGAAAATATATTAGAAACAGATGCTCATATGTGCAATTTTCATAATCTATCTTACAAATTCAAGATGTTACAATTCAGTACCGGTCTCAAAGTTGGATCAAAGATATAACGAAAGCAATAAATGTCAGCAAGCAAACAAAAATATTTGACAATCATTATGAAAGCACTTCACAAACCTAGTGATACACAACTCTCGGACGTTCCTGTATGTGGAGCTGCTTCACGTGGTCCTTCCCACCATTCATTGAGCCACTCACTGAACATTGTGTTTTTGGTTGCCTGCTTCCATGTGTCCATCATAATATTCTGCTCCTCCTGAGTAAGAGCAGAAGTCACCCATGGCAACATTGACTGAAGCACTTCTGCACCAGTAGTACCTATTATACGACCAACTATTTTATCCTGTTCATCCACAGAAAAATGTCGGTCAAATAAAGGCCACAGCTCAAGTTCTTCGCGGAAAACATGTTGATCCAGTGTCACTCTTATGGATTTACACATGCCCTGAAGCTCCGTGGATTTCTCTTTGTACTTTCTCATAGCTTCATTTCCACTAAAATCATCAGAGAGATTCATATCCAAGCATTCATGAAGTTCTGTAAGCTCAGAAAGTGCAGATGAAATATCTTCAAATAGTTTCTCTTCCTGCTTGTGGTCCAGAGTGTAAGAGTGACTAACATTATGAAGAGTCTCTTTAGATTCTAATGCTGGAAAAACAATGTCATCCTCTGCATTACTGTGAGCTCTATATAAACCCCACAAAAGACGAAATCTACCAGTAAACTGCCTAAGGAAACTCTCATTGCAATCATTAAGTTTTCCAGATTCAACATCCAAATACTCCAAGTCTTTTCGGATGGCCTTATGAAATTTAAATATATTATCAATAGGTCGAGACATGCATCCAATGTCAGCTGAGCTTAAATCAGTTTCCCAGTTAAAAAGACTGGAGTTAAGGGAAGGAGCAGAAGGACTAAAAGACAAGGAACGCAAAGATTTTGCTGCAGCAAGAGAACTTCCAAGATTACTGCTATTCACTCCCAAACCAGGGACACAACAAGATTGATTGCCACAAGACAATTTGTTGGTATCTACAGTTTTTGTAGGGGAACAAGCACCACAATCCACCAATGGAATTGAGTTTCCACGTTTGACTGGCCTTCTATCATCATCTGCAACATCTTCTTGAACTAACACAGGCTTCTCATCAGCAGAAAACATAGAGGTCCATGCGCAAGACGGTTGCTCAATGTCTTCTTCGCTTCCAACTAGAGTTCTTGCAGCACAACAACCAATTGCACTCGAAGATAAACACACATTCCTTGAATGGCCTTTGCATGCCCAACCAGAAAAAAGTGTAACCAAGGCCGAATCTGATGCTGGGGCTGCACCAGATAATTCTGGAAGTCAGAAACTGACACAATATGAAACAAGTCGCATTTCCCGTATAGGAAATTGTAATAAATAGTAGTAAGAAATAAGAGTGACAAACAGCACTGAACCTGCCATATACATATTCTGAAGGAAAGACCTTGCTTGTTCTTCACTAAGTGATCCTACCAACCATGGTAAGACACACTCAATCAATTTCAAAGGCATCACGCATAAGCTTTGATAAAGAAGTTCTCTCTGTCTCTTGGGGCTAAAATGCTCTCGAGCAAGAGGAAGAACCTACAAATGCAGTGCACGTCGTGTTAAGAGGCTTTAAATAACAGCACAATATGCTCAATTTAGTTTTCAAGCTATACATTTGACAAAGATGAAGACAACATTAGAGAAGCATCCAAGCATCCAAATGTACAGAATAAAGAAAATAATAATCAAACATCCCACTAATTAAAGAAGGTTGAGCTTCTTGTCATGGAGCAACAACAATGCTCACCTGAACTTCCTCATTATGAAAGTGCTTCTGTATGCTGGCCATAATTAAATCAGCCTGTGAGCACAATTTTGTATAGAATTCAGCATAAGACGATTTGGCTCCAGTAGTTTGAATACTTTCGATCAAGCATCTCAGCTTGTCAAACTGAATTTCTTCTTCTGCATGCTCCTGAGCAAAAGAAAGCTCTGCATCTACTGCAGGGAATATAACTTTGTCCTCAGCAATACTGCAGTCAGAGAACAAGAAAAATTTATTTCATAACACCTACGTGGTCAAAACGTAACCAGCAAGGAATCAATAATCATCATACATTCTCATCTACTCTAATTACCAGAGGAGAATTAAAAAAAGAAACAAACACACACCTGTGAAATATACAGACTTCTGCAATAAACTGCAGCCTCTTGTTGAATGTGGACAAGTCAGAAAAATCCCCAGAAATTTGTATCTTCCTCGCCGCCTTAGCAATATCATTTAATTCATTTTTTATAGCATTATGCCAAAGCAAAATTTCATCTATAGGACAGGAGGTAGAAGAATTGGCAACATCACAACTAAACTCCACATATTTCCTTTTACTTTTGGAAGATTCACAAGCACAAGGCCCCAATTTTGTTTGACTAACTAATGCACCAGCCGCAGAATTTTGACATCGGGCCTTCAAATTATTTTCACAACTTCTACCAGATACTTTTACTCCATCCATCCAGGCAAATATAACCTGCTGAAGAAGTTTCTCTTTTGGAATTATCTTGCACAAGCACTTACGCATATCCTGATGTTCATCGGATGATATAGAGGAGGAAAGCCAAGGAAGAAACTCCGCCATCATGTTAACAGGAATGCTGCACAGAAACTGCCATACCAATGATGCCTGCTCTTCAAATGAAAACTTCTCAATAAGCAACGGAAATACCTGCAAAATCCAAATGAGAAGCAGGTAACTTTCAAATAGACCCTAGACCAGAATATTGAAATCAAGTTCAGTTATTGTTGGCAAGGTATTAAAAAATAAAAATCAAAAGAAAGTCAAGAGTACAGCATGGATGGTATACTAAATAAAGGAACTCAGATAACCAAGAAGAATATATACATATTGGAAGACAACATACAAAGGATTGTTAAGTACTTCCAGAGCACTATCATTTTCTCTTTTTTTTTTTTTTTTTTAAAAAAGGAAACGAAATCCTCTAATTCAGTAAGTCAACTTTAGATTTTCCATAAACTTCAGAGTTTTCCTCCAGCATATGGTAAAACATTTTAGCCTATATAAGTTTTTAGAGGACTTTAATACCTCATCAACTCACGATACCATCTTCGCAGAAACTATCCACTTCTCCATATCATTGACAGCTTTAATGTTCTGGATATAACATTGAATTGAAAGCTGCAAATGCAGGTGGAATTCTGCCCTGGAAAATATTAATATATCCAGAGATTCCAAAAATCAGGAAAGAATTGGGCAACCCAGAGAATGGGGCGTACTGCTTCCAAATTAACCATATTAAGTGTTCATAGAAAAGATGAAGTAAGTAGTTTTTTTGTGTAATTGCGTTTCAGAGATTTTACTTGTTTATTTTTGAGAGCTCTGTTACACTTCTTAGACGATTTTGAGCTGGGTTCTTAGGACAACTTACTCTTTTCCTTTTTCTTTTTTTTTTGGGTGGAAAGCTTGTCTATCTTTCAATACCATTTATAGTTTCTGGGTTTCCTAGCGAAAAAATTCCAATACCTCATATGCCCCAAAGTACAACGTTAACACTGCAACTATGATATAAAGCACTTAAAAAAAGAAGGTTATAGTAAACAACCAAAATTAAGAATGTTACAATTATCAATTCCTCAATCTTGCATTAAGGTTAATAGTTGGAATGTTCTGCCAAAAATATCATGTATTAAAAAATAAAATAAAATAAAGGCACATAAATATATAATACCTGCTCTTCTTCCTTGGACATATGCTGGTTAATTGATGTCTGAAGGGCTCCAGTACATGAGGCTAACTTCCTACGATAACTTTCTTCATGTCGCATACTTGAATTCAGCAACTCAAACAGTTGATCAAAAAGAACACTTTCCCCCTCATGTTCAAGGGAGTAAGTCCGTGCCACATTCTTCACACGTATATCAAGAGCTGGAAAGATGACCTACAGTTTTAAAATAGTGTATCATGACATACTTCTCTTAACTGCATGAACTGAATGGAAATTATGCAACTTCCAATATTTCTCATCTTAATAACATACTAATTTTCCTTTATATACTCCATCACCATTTTGTGAAAGCAAAATCTTTAATGCTATGAAACATGATCATTTCCTTTTCTCATCCTTTTATGAATAAAAACAAGAACAGACCTAGTATAGCAGATAATATCCGACACATAAAAAATTAATAGAGGAGCAGAAGCATAACAATAATACCTTCTTGTTTTGTGAAATCATCTATGTACATTTAAATTTTGATTCTAGAAATTTAGCGTTTCAAGTAGGTATAAATTACAAAAAATAATAGTTACTTCAAGTTAACAGACTAATTTTTACCATACAAGTCTTCAAAATATCAGTTAGGATTGATATTGGTCTGACACAAAAAGTACAAACGCTGACCCAGACTCCAAAATATATATCTAAATTTGAAAGACTTCATAAGTGCACCATCTTTCATGGAAACATCAAAATAAGGCAAACCATTACTTTTAACAGGACCCACTTAGCAGGGAGCCCATGGTATGCAAATTGAAAGCCAAAAAAGTCCAGCCACTTAATATCTTTATACCCATGAAATTGATCCATTTTCTCAAAGAAGAGTTATTTTACTTCTTCTGGTTTTATCTTTGGGTGCCATCTTCATTCTTGCCTTCTACTATAATGAAACTCAGCATAAAATCCTCTATGTATCTTTTCCTCCTCTTCACCGAGAATAACTAATGATAATACTAGCAGTTTGAAATTCAGTAACCGGTGATTTTTTTTGTTTTTAAAAAACTATTTACCATAAAATTGCCATGGGATCGCAAAACTCTAAACGAATATTCCAGCAGACAGTACTTCAACAGACAATGCGTTGCCACCCCAGTGTTCTTAAATCACAACCAAGCACAAACAGGTGTTCACGCAAAATTAATTATTTTCTAATTCCGGCATGTATTTTCCTTTATCGACTCACTACTTATTTAGCAACTCACAACCTGGAAATTTTACCCATGGGCAGAAATGAATAGCATAAGATTCAATTGTCTGCAGCTAACAATTCATAAAAACATCTTAAAAGATATTGGTGTTCAAAACAATTATGAAAAGAAAAAATATTGAACACATTATTTCTTCAAATTAAGAACAATAGAACACAAGGCACTGAAAATGAAGGCAGAGCTATAAATAAATAAATAATTGGAAATGAAAAATCGAGGCTGTCAACAGATAAAGCAAAATGAACACCTTATTACCTCGTCCTCGGCATTGCAGTGGTGCTTATAAATAGCACGAAGGAAGTGATATCGCTCCAACAAGCCACTAATGTCACCACCGCCGTCCAAATTCGTGGCAAAAGCCATGGCAGCACGGTGGAGCCCATCGAGCTCGGACTTAATCGCCTTGTGGAAGAACAAAAAGATTAGTATCGGCGATTTCAAGGCCGAGTTCTTCAAACAAGTTTTGGATTGTGCAGAAGCATCGATTGGATTCACCGGCCCTGCCATTACCGCCACGCCTCCTCCTCCACCACCTCCGTCCGCAAATGGCGCCGCCATTTGTGAGAGCTAGTTGAAGATCTGTTGATGCTTGTTTCAAAGGTTTGGTTTCGCCTATTTTTCTGAAGTTCTGATTTTCATTATCTTGACTATAATTCTTTTTTCTTTTCTTTTCTTTTTTTTTTTTTGGTGTAATTTTCTTCGCCTGTGGTTTTTTCCTCTTCTATTTGTCTTTCTCTTTCTTTTTCTCTTTAGTCGCTACTAAATGAGAACAGGGAAATAGAGAGATAGAGAGAGAGAGAGAGCAGGCAAAACAATCAAACTACAAGGAAGGTTCAATACGACGGTAAATAAATAAATGGCATTTCATCTGTGGTCCACGTGTCAACTATCGGATCGTGTTTTTCCGACGGTGATTGATAGTATTCCCTCCACTGTTTTATGCCGTTTATTTATTTTACAATATTGATTTTAACCTTTCCTAAATCCAATAAATAAAAGTAAAACAATATGGGTAACCTATTATATATAAAAATTATGATTCATCATATATTCAACCTAATTTTAAAAAAAAAAATATAAGGTTGATTTATAATTTTTATGCAAAATACTTTTTTTTTATAAATGAATTAATAACTCATTAAATAAATTTTAGATATTTGTTTACATATAAATTAAAAAAATGAAAATAATCCATAAGAGAGTGTTATTAATATTCTTCCTAATTTAATACAAAAAAGCAACTAGTATTTCTTTGACCAAAAAAGAAAAGTCTTAAGTTTTTAGTCGATTTTAAGAATTAATTTAATATTCGATTTTAAAAAATCTGAATATTACAAAAATAAATGACTTGGACTATTTTTAATATAAAGATATTAAACGTGGCAAGAAAGAAGGAGGTGCCCGGTCAGACGTTGGCAGAGGCCGTAACCAAGTTCAGAGAACGACAAACCCGTGTGACACGTGTGGTAGCGCGTGAGAGTAAGGATGTTTCACGAAAAAATTTGGAGCATCTGGCTGTCAGGCATCCGCACAAGTGTCATGATTCCACGTGAGCTTATCGAGTGTGGATAGATAGGATTCAGGGTAGTGACGTGTACAAAGACAAAGCAAGGCATAGAGAAACGACAAGTGCAAGGTGGCATTGGTGATTTTGTAAGTAAAGAATTAGAAAAAACCACAGAAAGGTGATTTCGTAATGATCAAAGAATAAATACTTTCATTTTAAATAAACAGTCTTGGAGTTGACAACAATGGAGTCAATGCTATGTTAATGGGATAACCTATGTATTCCACCGGCTTAATTCCATTCGAAATTATAATTAGAGTAAGCCTCCTAATTATTTTATGAGAAAATGTAAAAGATTGTCATATTAAGGAACTAATTAAAGACTGACTATTTTGATTTTTTAATTTTTTTTTTACAATCTTTTTTTTCTTAGTCAACTGTCAAAAAGAGTTTTTAAGTGTGAACGATAAATTTGTTTAATTTGACTAAAACTTGTAATAGACCGCTTAATATATTTTTTTTTTGTATTTCCTTTTATAGTCTATAAATTCTTATTCAAATTTCATATCAAATATGTATATATTTTTATTAAGAAATTTAAAATTGATAAGATCTTTCGTAAATATAAATATACTTTTGCTTGAAATCCATTCATCAGAACAAATAAAGACGAAAATATTTATGGAATCATTGATAGTAGGTAAAGTTTTTAGAACGTTTGAATAAGAACACATAACACTTACTACTTAGAATGGAAATTATTATCTTAATTAAGATAGCAATTGACGTATAAGTACTAATATGTTGATTAAACAAATGAAAGAAAAATCCAATAAAAATCTGAAAAGAAGAAAAAAGAAGGCATCAAGAGAGCGCAAGGGAGGGACGTAGAAAGGGTGTGTAAATCGTTAGGTGGCACGTGACATTCCCGTGGTATCACAACTTGTTCTTTCCTTCTCGTGGCATCACAACTTGTTCTTTCCTTTCCTTTCCTTGAGGTTTGGAGATATAATTAGGTAGCTGAGTTGGCCCCTTGATTTAGTGTGACATTTGAGGCGCTGTTTGAATTCGAATCCACTTTCGGTTTAGAGACGCAAACATGAAACGGTGAGGTTTATAGACGAATGTCGGTTCAGACTGCCCACGAGACTTGTACATGCGTCATTGATGATGCCACTAAATTGAATGAGCTTCGTTTTTTTTTTTTTTTTTTTTTTTTTTTTTTTTTTAAAAAAAATTTTNTTTTTTTTTTTTTTTTTTTTTTTTTTTTTTTTTTTTTGACAAAAATATTGATAAGGATGGAACTTATCTCGATCCTTTTAAGAGAGAATAATCAGGCTAGCGGTACTTTTTTTTTAGTTTTAATATTTTATTTAAAAGAAAATATTTTGAAAAATAAACAATTTTGACAAAGGTGAGACTATATAAATCCAAAAAATATTTCCATTGCCCTTTTCTCTAATTGCACCAATTATTTTAGAATCAATTTTTTGGTCTTTATAATATAAATAATTTCAAAATTAAATTTAAATAACTAATAAAATTTCAATAATCTAATATATTTAAAAAATTACTATAAAACTTTTAACAATAACTATAACTTACTCACAAATATATTTTATCAATCCATTATTTCATAACAATTTTAGTGAAAATTCTATGTTTCAATTGTTCTAGACATTGATTTATATATTTTTTAATCTGGAATTTTTAACTTAAAACTAAACATAAATTTGTGATTATCAATCACATATCTTTAATAATGATTCAGATAATTGATGAATTAATATTGTTAAAAGCAACTTTTTGACTTCAAATCTTAGTAAATGGATTAGATGAAATGAATTAATATAAATTTTTCTTAAAATTTTAAGTAAAAAATCACAACCCATATAGATAAACAAATCTTTTGAGACATATTAGACAAATTGATTTTTACATCATTTACCAGTTGATTTAAAAATTTATTTTTCCCTCTTAAATTTGTAGTTAACTAGACGATAAAAAAATTAATATTTTGTTAATTCTCAAAAAAGTTCCCTCAACTTATGATTATACAATTAACCCATAAATTTACATATAATTTATATGAGTTAAGTTTTATAAACTAATTATATTTGTAGCATTACACTTTAGAAAATTCATTAAAAATATTTATAAGGATTTTTTGTCTTATTTTGAAAATTTTAAAATTTTTTAGATCTAAAACAAGTTTCATGTAAAATTTAAACGCTTTATATATATAAAAGAAAAAAATATTAAATTTATTGTCAGTAATTAAGTTTATGAATATGATTTTTTGAGATTGTAATTTATTTTTAAAATTACATCAATATATCAAAAATTGATTCAATTAATCATGATATACTCTTGTTAATTGAACGTACATAAAATCTTTTCCTAAAGTTAATATCCTACTATATAATTAGTAAACTCTTACTTTTTCATTTATTTATTTTTTTTTTAATTTTATTATTAAAATTTGGAAATAAAATTGCTGCCAATAATCTCAATATGAACAGAATTTGAAACGGTAGATGGTCAAAGGGCAAGCCTAAAATGACTTCACTATACGGGGGTTGTTGGAAGACAAGATGGTGAAGGTAGGGCCATGTTGTACATGTTGAAGTTGAACAACATAAAAGCACGTCCAAATGAAATTTTCTAATTATAATGATTATGTAATTAGTTGAAATTGAATAATCACTCGGATTCAAACTTATTAATATGCAAGTTGGCCTATTGTTAATTTGGTGTAAACTATACTATATATATATATATGTACATACAATTACTTTCGTGATCTTATCAGTTTTTATTAATATTTTATTTTTATCTAGTGGAAACCCTATTTAATTCTATTTATACCCGAAATCTAATTAATTAAATAAAATTAATTAATTAAATGAATATTTGATTAGCTAATATTGTTACTTTGCTAACCGACAAACGATTATAATATGTAATTAATTACATATAAAACGGAAAAGCTTTTTGACTACCCCAGCAAAACCTGAGTTAATTAGGTTTAATTACAACGCGCTGGGTCAACTCAGTCGTTAGAAGATGAGAACAGGTCCAAGTCAAAGGTAAATAATTTTAAAAAAATTATCAGTAAAATCTAGAGCACATGTGTACTTTATTTCTTAAATTATAATATAGTTTTGTTTCATTTAGGAGAGAAAAATATGATCATACTTTATTAATAATATATAAAATTGAGTCATCACTAATATTATGTTTGCTTTGCATAAGTCACTCATGGTGTGACAAGGTATTCTGACTCCTTAATTATAAATTCAAAATCAAATATTCTGTGACGTTTCATTTTTTATTTTTATTTATTTATTTTTAATTGATTCGAGTCGTTTAGAATCATGAAGTATACATTCATGCGTTAAGGAATCAGAGTTCTTAATTCGTGTAGGGTATAATTAATTGAGTGATTAGTTGCCTCAGTTACCAAGACTTGACACATAAAATTTGTTGCTTTATTGTGATGAGCACCTTTAATTAATTTATAGAAAATATATTATTTATTTCAATGTTTGTTTTTCTATTAAGTCATATTCTTTTGGCTCTAATATTTATTTTTAGGTAGCATCTAAATATATATATATATAAATAAAATAGGATCACTTGCATACATTTAACTTTTTCATTATTAGATGTGGCTATCTGCTGCACCTACTTGCATGAAAAACACGATTCCAACATAAAAGCATGTCCCCCTTTTGATGCCAAAAAGTAGTAATTACTCATGAGTCATGTGAATGAATTTAATAATATATATGGCTGTAGAAATGTAGATGATTCAATGATTTTTTTTTTTAGTAATTATCATTCATCATTCTTATCTTTTTTTTTTTAACTCATACGTGACTTTTATCATTTTTATCTTCTCTCATCCTTAAATTTTAAAAAAAAATCTTCTCAAGTTTTTCAGTTAAAAACTCTATTAGTTAACATCTATTAACCTTTATATTCTAATAAATTTATCATTTTACCCTTACTAACACATATAAAAAATAATTAATTTTTTAAGGATAATATTAAATGAAATGATCAAAATATCTTTGAAATAAATACCAATATATATTAATATTATCCGTAAAAAGTAATTTTAATATGTGTTAATATGTGTTAAAGGTAATTTGGTCATTCAATTTAATATTGTCCTTTAAAATTAAGTCATTTTTTTATATGTGTTAGTAAGGGTAAAATAGTAAATTTATTGAAATGTGGAGGTTAATAAATGTTAACTAACAGAATTTTTAATTGAAGGACTTAAGAAGAGATTTTTTCAAAACTTAAAGGATGAGAGAAGATAAAAGGGGAATTTGCTGAAATAGCCTGTTTGAAGGAGGGTCTTTAAAAAATAACCCATCTCCTATGTTTCTCTTATTTATCTAGCCCTCAATAGTGATATCCTCCTTATATTCCCTACTTACTCTCCCATTTATTTTTATAAAAATCAAATTTTTAAAAAACAGAAATCGCACGAACAGTTGGACCATCATTTTTTAAGGAAAAAAATTACCGACGTTCACAGTACTATTTACGGTACTATTCACGATACTGTTCACTAATGATCCGGATTCCAGAGAAATGAAATTGACAGTTCGGATTCGAAAGAAGTGAAACTGACGGTCCTAGTACCGTTCACAGTACTGTTCACTGACGGTCTGGATTTCAGAGAAATTAAACTGCCGGTCCGGGTACTGTTCATGATACTATTCACTGACGGTCTGGGCACTGTTCACAATATTGTTTACTATTTGTTAACAGTCCCGGTACTGTTTACAGTACTGTTGTGCGGTTTGTTTGATTTTTATAAAAATAGATGTGAGGGTAACTAGGGAATATAAGAGGAATATCACTGTTGAGAGCTAGGTGAATGAGAGAAACATGGGAGTTGGGTTATTTTTCAAAGACCCCCCCTCCAAAATGGTTATTTCAGTAAATTTCCCAAGATAAAAAAGGTAAAAGTCCTATATGAGTGGAAAAAAAAAGTTGGGGTGGTCAATGATAATTACTCTTTTTTTTTCTTGTTTTAAGAAAAACACAAATAATATCTACCTCCTTAGGATACATATTCTCTCTTATACGATTTGATTTTTACCTTAATGAAATTCATATAGGAATGATATTAAAGAGAGGAGATAACGAAATAAATCTTAATTACATATAGATATTAAAATTTATGTTTCAAAAGATCTTTATTAAAAGCTTAGGAGATGATCCTAACTCATTTTCGAATATATATATTATATATATATATATATATAATATTATGTATACAAAGTTTCTATCGCGATGTGGTATCATATAAGTGGTAATGTGAATGTTTCAGTATTTATTATATTAACTTTCATGTATTCACTTACATGATGCAATCATCAATTGGGATATGGACTTTGTATATATAACATTATTTTTATATATTATATATATTTTTATGTGGATTATTTACACCTAAATTACCTTTTTAATATCTATTTATTCTACATACCCTTTATTAAATAAATTTTAAAAAGTATGTTTTTGCTTTGAACTCCTATTATTATTTCAAAAATAATTTAATATATAAATTTGATATTTGATATTTAACTTATTATGTAGAGTATCTAAAATTTTTAATAAGTTTTTTTTTTTATTTTCTAAAAAAGTAAAGCAAAGAAAGAAAACTATTTATTTACCTAAACTATAAATTGACCACTAGCAAAAGGTCTGAGCAATTGGAAGTGGGTTAGAGTGATCGGCATTAACAAGATTAAAATAAATTGTAAGTGTGTCGTCCACATGTTTAGCACGTATTCTGAAATTAATTATATATATAAGCCATCTAATGGACAATCCACCATTGACAAAGTTGCCACTATCTTCGCTTAAGATTAGGTTCTGCTCGTGCAGTCATTTTCATTGCTTTTCCTTGCGATCATGCTGATTAGTGATTACGAGATTATCGTATTACTAATATGGATATAATTAATAATTATTATCTGCTTTAACTGAGTCAAGCTCCTATCCCATGATTTTATTTATTAATTAGTTCTTCGGATAAACTCAAACGTGAAATGCCTCTTATTTTAAAGTTGATTTTTCTTCTATATATATAGAGAATATTCCGGTAATTAATTAACCATTTTTTAATAAATTAATCCATTAATCTGAGACTTAATTCTAGATAGATATCAAGAGTAAATCCATCAGAGATGCTATTATATTTATTTGCTTCGATTTCTCACGAATATATATAAACACGAATTTTGATAAGAAGCATTCAGATATTAGGAATGCTTTGGAGGGAATAAACTAATATTAGGGAAATGTGCTGCAGAATTTATTAGATCTTTTCAATCAAAAGTTTTTGAGTCCACTGACCTGCACAGAGAGTCCTATAACATATAGAAATAAAAAAAGGTCTCCAATGGCATCCACGTCTGTTTTTGGTACACATAGTACATGGGGTCAAGCATTGTATATATCGTTAGTGGCTGAAGCTTCGATGCATATATCCATCTTTTGTGTCATATGAAAGGCCACTTTTCATTTCTAGCTGCATAGTTGTATTCTCTCCCAGAAGAACCTGCAGCCTGCACTGCAGGTAGATGTTTTAAGTCTTCCACTTCAGTTCCAAATACTAGAAGCAAAATTCTCATGATGAAATTAATAATGATTGTATTCCTAGCGTAAACAAGCAGCATATAGACTATAATGTGATCAAAATATTAATGGACGAGTTACACTTAATTTTGGCCCCATGCCAATGCTGCTGCAAGCAAGACACCAGCTTATATATTGGCTGGTGCTCGCAAAATGCTATATATATAGATGGACTATAGTGTGTATATATAAATATATACAATGATGAGCCTTTTCTTGTAAGATCCCAAGGATTTTGAGAAAACTAATTAAAGACGTTGTTGTTATATATCATTCTAACCTTGTAAGCGATAGGGTTATGCTAGTTTGTATGAACAATAATAAAATATATTACTGATCTTGATACTGAGGAAACTATTGTACATTAATGCAAATTATATTATTCGAAGTTTTGGGCAGTATCGTGCTTATTAATGCAAGGATTTCTGTTATTCAAGAATTGAGATAAAGCTTGACAGTGGGTATGCAAAACTAATGGAATGAGGGATACAGCAAATGTGAGGACTCTGCTGGATTGCAATACCAGTTTATATCCAATATTAAGACCAATGTTGTTTCTTATTGATTTCAAATGAAACAAAAAGGGTATTGATAGGGACCTGGTGCAAGGTCCCACATCGAGTAGTATGGGCTTCTTGGTGGGGTATTTAAGTGGCTTGGCTCTCCCTCCTCAACAGTTAGCTTTTGGGGGTGGGTTCTCCAAGTGCTTGGGTGCCTATCAGGTATTCGCAGAACATGCATATGCACGGTCTTCTAGAGATGGCAAATTTTTGGGAAATGAGGATTGACTAGATAATGCACAATGAATCCAGTAAGTTGCCACTTACGGCAAGTGACAAATCTATTGCAGGCCAAATGGGGCACCCACATCGAGTAAGCATCTCACTCCTTTCTACTCATTTGTGGCTTCTGCAATTGACCTCCATATAACACTGCATGGACTTGATCAGTTTTGCATTTTGCTTGCCATTTGCTGGAATGGAAATTGACTTTTGGAAGGATAATAAGTAGTGTCGAATATGTTAACTGTTATGTATAAAAACAAAATTGAGGTCTCATTCAGTTACCAACTAAAGGGAACTAATGAAAGGAAAGAAATTAGAAAAACTTTTAGCATATAAGATGGATGAAATTGATGTGCTTCTCGAATTATCCCAGTGTTGACTATGATCATCCGCAATTGTAGTGTAGTGGTGATCCTGAATGAATTAATGATTAAGTTCATGACTTCGATTTCTTTTATCGGAAGGATTGTCGGCTTGTATGTTGGTGCAAGAAGACTCATACCACCATGAGTATGACTCTATCCAAATTCAACTTAAGTGCTTGCCTTTGAAAAGTTAATCATCAAAATCGTTTCTAAAGACCATGACTCTTGCCTTGCGGCACTCCCTTATCGGTATTAGAAATATTGATGTAGCATTCTAGGTTGGTTCAGCCACAAGATCGATCTCATGCTGGAAAATAAGAAACAATTCTTACCACTCAAACTTTCAGTTCATGGCCAATTATATGCTGCGTAGCGCGTTCTTCTAATAGTACTATATACATTAATGAGTACTCATGCGTGAAACCTAACTAAGAATCAGGATCAAAAACTTCCTTTTTTAATCATTCTCACATAAGCAAGTTTGTGTTAGAAAGACATAATTCTATAATTGTAAACAAAGTATGAATAAATAAAAGTTATTTTTCATATTCAACCATTATTATCTCTTATCTCTAATATAGTATCAATGGTCAAGGTTCATGAGCTAGAACAACGATAGATTACTTGAAACTTAAAATCGAAAATAATAATGAGAGAAATGGAAAGATAAATAACTTTTTTTCTTGTTTTATTTGATGTTGTTAGTACAATATTTATATTGGTTGTGGCAGTTATGCTCTACTGGAATTCCACTAATTATGATATGCTGGACAGTTTTGAACGTGCTGAAGTTTCAGCTAATATGGGTGACGTGTGACCGAAATACATGCTGAGTCTTACACGTCAAAAGAAACAAATCAATAATTTAACAGTTTTTGGTTATCCAAGATGGTCATATATGGGAGATCTAGAACTCTATCATAACTTGAATATAGTTCATAACTTATAAACTGAGTTAGACTCTCTATTTGGACAGAGTTGTTGTGTTATTTGCCTCCACGGGATGATGAGTCTCGATTCGTTAAATTGGAGACTTTAGGCAAAGACACATATGCATTTTGAATACATTGAACAAGGACCATGTGAAGTTAATGGTTCATTGTAATAGCTGTTATTGAAAACATAAACTTCAAACTAGAGCAACTTAGACATATCTATCTTAATTTTGAGTGGGTAGTGTATCTTTAACTTGTAGGCTGCAATCTTTAAATAGAATAAGAGATCTTTTTTTATAAAGGTTAATACCTTGGCTAGTTGAGATCATAAGTTTTGTAAGACAAAAAACAATATTCCATATATATGGAATTCATAACGCTATAAGGTTTAAAGGACACTACCTTGTGAGTTTTACAAGGTCTTAAATGATAAATCTTGATCGAGTGCTTAATGAAATAAGTTTATTAAACTAAGTCATTCATTAGATGTAAAATTGGTCTCACGGCTAAAGATGTAATTGGAGAGATAAAACAGTTAATTTAACCTAGCTTCAATTATCGATGTTTTCTCAAGGTATCGATGTAATTCTGTTACTTGATGAATTAAACTTAAAGTAATAATTTAATCAGTTTAAATTATTAAGTTTTCTAGTAATAAGAGTATTTAGTTCAAGAGTGCAACTCTGGGCCTTATAGTGGAATGAGCCAAAGTTAATGGACAAGGCCAACTGTAATTATGAGATAATAGGGTACTGGACTAGGTTCATTGAGGCTTGTAATTAAATATATTCATTGGGTCCCCAGGGTACTTGTCTATTTCGTTTAGGTATCTATGTGAACTAAGAGGAAATGATATGATTTAATAAAGACATATTTGATAATGTTCTGGGGTTAAATCAGTTAAAGAGAGTGGTATTTTGAATAACATAGGCTTATGAATGGATTGGGTCTTGGTTGTGAGTGGGACTCAACTTTTAGGCTTGTGTATGAGTTGGACTCATGTAAGGCCTGACCAAAAGTTATTAGGTTGGGGTTTTATGTTATTCATTGACTTTATATAAAGCAGCAGCGGGGGGGGGGGGGGGGGGGGGGGGGGGGGGGGGGGGGGGGGGGGGGGGGGGGGGGGGGGGGGGGGGGGGGGGGGG
>JANLJB010031209.1:41471-52630 GCA_026212285.1 Bursera cuneata
TAAAGCAGCAGCGGCCCCCCACACCACCCCCCCCCCCCCCAACCGAGATAACCCTTAGGCTATTTAAACAATAATCCAAAACCCTAATTAATTAATTAATTCACACAAATAAAAAAAAGCTCTCACGGCAAGGAAAAAGATATACTGAACTACTAGGGTTCTTAAAACTCTTCTATGCCGCTACTTTGTATTGTGTGAAGCCTTGTCGCCTCTTCCGTTCTGCCCCTCTTAGCGGAATTGATCTGCAAGAAAGAAACACTCACCTGTTTGCCTTCTTTGTGAAAGATAGACGTACTCGGAAAGGCTTTTGGTTTAGGAACTGCTACAAACAAGAAAATGAAAGATAATGATCGCTTTCGTTCGATTAAAATAATCCTAACACCCGTAGATTCTCTCCTAAGCAGGTGTTATGCATTTTGACAGTTCAAAAACCCTTTTGGGACCCAACAGCAAAGCTATGGTCTTTTTGGGTTTTAGGAAAATAATCAATTTGTTTTCTTGTTCTTTACATGTTGTTCAATATATATGTATGTGGCATCAGTTTAATCAATTTATATTATTGTTCAAGTGATGGATTAATTGAATATGGATGATGTATGCTAATTGCTTGATTTGGCCAAGCATTTTCTTTGTAATATTTTTGGTTGGTCGTATTGAGGAGTGGCCGAAGTCCATTTAATTATCCTCTGTTGATTTTCGGTTCATGTAAGCAAAAAAGGTAGCCAATTTTGCCATACTTTTCCTTTTCTATTTTATGTTTTTTATTTAATTTAATTTTGATTTTATTTGTTCAATGATTGTAATTGGTTGAAATCAGATGAAGATGAAAAGGTATGAAAAAGATTATATGGGTGAATGCAAGAGTTGTTTCCATGTCTTTTACCTCTAAGACCTAATTTTAATTGAATTTTGGGTTTAAGAAAATACAAATGAGTACTTGAGTATTCTGCTATTTTGTTCTTAAGGTTTTGGTGGTCTCACAGCCCCAAACGGTATCAAAATCAAAATTGTATATCTCAAAAATTCGAAGTTGCAACCTGCAGAGGTGAAACTACAAAAATTGGAATTATTCCAGACCTGCAAGGGTGCGGAATGAAAATTTCAGAATGTAGGGGTACACCTAATTTTTTCACTCTATAGGAGTTAAACTGCAAAATCTGAAACTATTGCAGACCTGTACTGGTGCAGAATGAAAATTTCAGAATGTAGGGGTTCACCTGAAATTTTTCACTGCACTTTAAAATTAAATTTTCTTTTTCGAATTTAGAAATTTTTTAATGGACCAATATGAATTATTGGAAGATCAAGGAGCAATTAACAAGAAGAAATTTCTAAAAAATAATTAATATAATATTTTTTTAGGAAAGAGGCCAAATGGAAACATTTTATTTTTGTTTTATTTAATTGTTAAATAAAATAAATAGATAACATGTTATTTAGATTAAGGATGCCACACGTTGCATTATAGCATGTACATGCATTTAATATAATTAATGAAATGATAAATAAGTGAAGATAATATATATTTTTCAAAATAGTTTTGAAAATAGAATATATATGTAAAAATCACTTATCTTTAAAATCCCAAAAAACCTTTTAAATGATTGAGTGGGAGAAGGCTCATGTAATAAAGCCTAAGGTCTATATTGTTGGTCAATTTAGATGGGCCAATGCTAGCCTTGACTTGGCATGTTTTGCGACATTGCTCTCGAAAGGATGATTGACATTGGTTATCATCTAAGATTAGATTTCCGAGGATAAAATCAATTTAAAGTGACCCATTAGTATTTCTTCCTAAAGAAGTTTATTTAATAAGAGCTTAACTGATTGAAACAATGGTCATATACTCAACTTAATTTTTGAAAGTAATTCCCTAAAGGAAGCATTTCATTTATTAAGCACCAAATAAAAGTGGTGATTATTATTATTAAAATATGAGATATTTTGGGAATAATAAATAATTAGAGAGTTCTTATTTAATCTGAATGATTAATCATTATCCTTAAAGAACTTTAATTAATTATCTAAATTAAATCACAATAGAATAAATGGAGGTTAATTTGGGTAACTCCAATATGCATCATGCCTATTATGAATCACGTAATTATTCTAAAAGCATTTTATTATCTTAAAAATAGATCGTTGATGGATGGTTGCATGTTTAATTTTTATAGAAAATGAATCTCATTGCTGCAATACTTAATGAGAAATTTAATGAGAAAGGATATGTAAATTGGAAACTAAAACTGGACACGGTACTTGGATTTAATAAGATCAAATGAGTACTCAATGAACCCATTCCTAAACCCCCCATTAAAGAAAGCACACAAGCTTACAGGGTCAATTGGGGTAATGTAAACGAGAGTGCCAAGTGTTACATTCTAGTTTCACTAAGTGATGTGTTTTAGACACAACATAGTGAGATTCAAATGCAACTGGCATTACTGATAGCCTGCATGGGATGTTTGGCAAGCAAGGATGCCAACCTATAGAGAGGCCATACAAAACTTTGTAAAGTTAAGACAAGAGCCCAATAAGCATGTTAAAGAGTACATGATAAAAGTCATGAAGTACTTCAATCAGGTTGAGGTTTTGAACTCTCTCTTTGGTTCCTTGAACAATTCAAAGTGGATTATGAACTAAATTATAAGGAATACACTCTTGTCACTATGATGCATGACTAGGGGTGGGCACGGGTCGGGTCGGATCGGGTTTTGCCCAACCCGACGCTGACTCGAAACCCGACGGGTCGAGAAATTTGGACCCGATTTCGGGTTTTAACAAAAATGAACCCGACGGGTCGAGTTTTATCGGGTTTCGGGTCGGGTTTTGAGTCGGTCAAACTCTGTTGACTTTCCGGGTCGGGTCGGGGTTGGATCAGATTTTTTATAAAATAAATAATTTTTTTTAGAAAGTGAATCTCTAAAGAATTGCAGCTCAGCGGTAGGGGGGGCCGCATAATGCATTTTGTTATTTCTGGGTGCTGGGTTCGAGTCCCATCTTTCCCAATTTTATCAAAGTTTAAATATTTGTTATGTAATAAATAAAAAATATTGCATAGTTATGTTAAAAGGGCCACGTAGCCCAGTGGTACAGCTGCAAACTTGGTTGAAGGAGAGGGTGGGTTCGAATCATGTTCACTCCTCTTAATTTTAGAAATTTAAATTCTCGGGTCGGGTCGGGTTTTCGGGTTTGGCATATAAACCCGATTATGACCCGAAACCCGACGGGTCAAATATGGCTGACCCGAATTCGGGTTTCCAAAAAAATAGACCCGAAAAAAACCCGACTTTTCGGGTCGGGTTCGGGTCAACCCGACGGGTCGGGCTTTTTTGCCCAGCCCTAGCCCAAGCTAACCATTTGGTCCACTGATTAGGGTGACTGCTGACAAAACAACGGAGATAAGCTTCGAGACAACGGTTCACAACTTCTGTCTGTCCGTTAGTTTGGGGGTGATAGGCTGTGCTCATGTGAAGCTGAGTGCCAGACAATTTGAATAATTCCGTCCAAAAAAGACTCAGAAAAATGCGGTCTCGATCAGAGACAATCGTACGAGGAAATCCATGTAGCTTGACCACTTCCTTGATAAAGAGGGCAGCCACGTCTTGTGCCGTAAATGGGTGTTTCAGTGCTATGAAATGGCAGTACTTAGTAAGCCGATCGACAACAACCAAGATAGTATCGGCATTGGCAGATTTCGGTAAACCCATAAAGAAGTCCATCGAGATATCTTCCCAGACTTGAGATGGAATCGGAAGAGGTTGCAATAAGCCTCCAGGTTTGAGGGAGTCGGCTTTATTCTGCTGACAAACGAGACAGTTTTTGACAAAGGTCTGGACATCAGTTCGCATGCCTTCCCAATACACAACTCCAGCTAACTTCTTATAGGTCCGAAAATAACCCGAATGGCCGCCAGAAGGTGTAGAGTGAAATTCTCGTAAAAGAAGAGGTACCTTAGAACTTGCTTTAGGAATCACCAGTTGGGAGTCATAGTACAGCCGCCCCCCCTTTAAGCTAAAATGAGGATGACTCGTGGGGTTAAGCAACAATTCTTGAATAATTGTGAGACAAGTTGTGTCACTGTACACCTCCTTGTCCCACTCATCTCTATCCGCGAAAAAACAAGTGGAAAGGGCAAAAAATTCAAGCAGTAGTGGCGAGAATTCTGTAAACTCCGATTTCCGAGAGAGAGCGTCGGCAGCCTGATTGTCCTTTCCCGGTTTGTATTGAATCTCAAAATCAAGGCCTAGTAATTTCATAACCCATTTTATCTGCTCTTCACCTTGGGGTTTCTGATCGTTGAGGAATTGAAGACTCTTCTGATCAGTTCTTATGACAAAGTGACAACCCAGAAGGTAGTGCTTCCATTTCCACGCAGCCATTACTACTGCCATCAATTCCCGCCATAGACTGATTTAAGTCGGGACCGCTCCGAAAGACCTTGACTGAGAAAAGCAAGTGGCCTGCCATCCTGCATGAGGACAGCACCCAATCCACTCCCAGACGCGTCTGTTTCAATGGTAAAAGTCTTCGCGAAGTCAGGTAAGGCCAATACTGGCACGGATGTTAATTTCTTTTTAAGTTCATCAAACGCTTTCTGGCTATCATCATCCCAGTGGAAGGCGTCTTTGCAGAGCAATTTGGTCAGTGGGAGTGCTGTCTTTCCATAATTTCTGACGAAACGGCGGTAATAACCCGTTAAACCGAGGAACCCTCTGAGTCCTTTAATGTCTTTGGGTGGTGGCCACTGAGTAATGCTCTCGATTTTTTATGGATCCACCGCAACCCCTTGAGACGATATGAGATGACCCAGATAATTAATTTGCTTCTGCCCAAATGCACACTTCTTCTGATTAACCACTAAAGTGTTTTTTAGTAATACTTGGAAGGTGGTTCATAGGTGCTGCAGATGCTCTTCCATATTTGGACTGTAAACTAAAATGTCGTTGAAGAAAACGAGGATGAACTTCCGGAGGTAGGGTCTAAAGATCGTATTCATTAATGATTGGAAGGTTGCCGGGGCATTAGACAGACCAAAAGGCATTACTAAGAATTCGTAATGCCCTTCGTGAGTTCGGAAGGCGGTCTTGTGAATGTCGCTTTCCTTAACGCGTATCTGATGATACCCAGATTTCAAGTCTAGCTTTGAAAATATTGCTGCACTTCCCAATTCATCAAATAGTTCGTCTACTGTTGGAATAGGAAACTTATCTGGAATTGTTTCCTTGTTTAGAGCCCTGTACTCTACACAGAAACGCCACCCCCCATCTTTTTTCTTTACTAACAGAACCGGACTTGAGAAAGGGCTCTTACTAGGCCTGATGATTCCCGCAACCAACATTTCCTCCACTACTTTTTCAATCTCGTTTTTAAGGTAATATGGGTATCGGTACGGTCTGACATTCGTGGGTTGGCTTCCTAGCTTGAGGTTAATGGCATGCTCATGCGATCGAGAAGGAGGCAGACCCTGCAAAGGCTCAAATAATACAGCATGTTCGCGTAGCAGAAGTTGTATACGCAGTTCAAGATCAACCGGTGTTGGTTCTGTGGTCTCCAGGCTGTTTAGCTCGATTAAATACCCCACGTCATCTTGGTGAAACGACTTTACCATCCCCTTGAGTGAAACCAAAGTCCGACAGAGAGTTGGGTCTCCTTTCAATGTCACCCATCTGTCCTCCATTAAGATTCTCATCATCAGTTGCTGCCAATTGATCCGCATCTCACCCAATGTTGTTAACCACATCATTCCCAGCACAATATCGGCACTGCTCATGTCAAAGGGAAAGAAATTTTGGGTGACGGTGACCTCCTGGAGCTGCAACGTAAGATTCTGACATTCGCCCTTGCATCGCACATTGAAGCCGTCTCCCACTTGCACTCCGTATTCCCTGGTGTCCACCACTGGTAATCTGAGCTCCCTGACTATATCACGGCTGATGAAATTGTGGGAGGCGCCGCTGTCAATCAACACTATCACTTCTGTTTCCCCTAGTTTAACCAGTATCTTCATGGTTCGAGGCCCATTTATTCCAGACACAGAGCTTAGCGACAGCTCTATTACACTGCCGGTTAACTGTTCATCAGGCAATGGCAGCTCAGACGGTGGCAGCTCTTCCCCTTCTTCCTCTATTTCATCTTCCTCAATCAACATGACGTTGAAACACTTCTCACCGCACCGATGCCTAGGCCCGTAACGCCCATCGCAACGAAAACAGAGGCCGAGCTCCCTTTTCTTCTGGATTTCACTTTCAGTCATCTGTCGATAAGGATAGTTCCTCCGATCTTCGGACGTCCGGTTGTTCACAGACGTGGTCGATTTAGGTGGAAGTAGCGGCTCGGTGGTGTTCCGACGGCTGATGGTGGTAATCGGGTTGAAAGGTTTAGGGATTTCGTGGCTGGTGTTTTGGAAGTGGGAGAGAATTTGGGGCTTAGGGATTTCGGGAGTGATATATGGGTAATGGGTGTTTTGTATTTTAATATGCGGGTCGGGTCGGTTAGAAAGAGTCCGAGGGTTAGGATTGATAAACCCGCTCCACGTATTGCTCTTGTGAACCCGATTCAACCCTGTTCTGGCTTCTTCAATTCTTCGATTTCTCTCCTCGACACGTTGAGCCACCGACACTGCTAAATCCAGCGAATTGGGTCGAAGAAGGATGTCAGGCTGGGCTAACTTAATCTCTGCAGTGATTTCTGGATATAAACCATTTAGGAACGCAGCTGTCAACACCTCCTCTCGTTCATTTCCCATCGTAGCAACCACTTCTTCGAATCGCCGACGGTAATCGCTGACTGACCCATTCTGCTTCATCACCATTAACGACTCTAATGGGCTAACATCTTGTGACCCTCCGAAGCGCTGTAACAAGGCCACTTTGAAAACTGCCCAAGACCTACCCGGATATCTATTTTCCGAATACTGGTACCAGTGTAGGGCTTCTCCTTCCATGCATAGTGCTGTCGCCTGCACTTTTGTTTCGTCAAGAATCTGGTTCAGCGCGAAGTATCGCTCTACCCGAAAAATCCATCCATAGGGGTCTTCTCCAGAAAAGATGGGTAGCTCCAGCTTTCTGCCCCCCATCTCTCTCCGATGGAAGTTCTCCTGAGTATTGTTGTGGTTCGAGCCCACTGGTGGCTCATCCTGGTGGTGCTGATTATCGGAACTGGACCTACTTTCTCATCCAATTTTGTATTTCCACCATCATGTCTCGCATGGCCTTCACGTTCTCATTAATACGGCCAACATCTTGCTTCATCACTGTTTGTTCCCTCTCCATACTTTCCATTCTTGCCTCCATCCTGGTACCGACCATACCCAGGGATATCCTGCTCTGATACCAAATTGATGGAACCAAGCAGTTGATATTACAATACTACTCTCAGTTGAAATATTATAAATCAATTATCAGCCAACAACCCAGAATGAACAAGTCTTTCTCACAGAAGCAGCAAAAGAAAAAAATAACCACTGGTTTTGAGGCCAGCTCCTCCCTACAGGCTTCCCCTCCCTTATGAATATACTGCCTACCCTCTTCTGCCTTCCAACATTCCTATATATCAACTGTGTTCCTTCCAGAACCAGCTACATTCCTCCTGCCATAATAACCTCTAACAAACTACATGCCATAACAACCTATAACAAACTACACTCCTCCAAACCAACTGCCAACTCACTCTGCCAGCTCACTGCCGAAACTAACCTTCCTTGCTCTTCGTCCATACTTCTTGACAATTGGTGGCCCATCAGACTTTTACATGCATGATCACTCAGTGATACCCATCATGCACCTGCAAGACCCTTGATCTGATGGTCATTGAAAGAAATTAACAATTACCAAGTTCTTGTAAGAATGTAATTGTTTGCCTTTGTTAATATCGCTAGAGACTAATGGAAATGATGAAACTTGTATATACAGCTTGGATGACATTATTCTGTCCTGAATTGCTGCTGATTGGTCATTGAGCACATGGGTAGAATATCAATCAATCTGGTAGGTGGGGTACTTAAGAAATGATTAAACTTGATAGTTTGAATCTATTGGTGGCCTAATATGGAATTGGTTTTCATTAGATTTCACTTTGATGCCACCAAGCGAAAGTAACATATTTAACCAAAGAAAGTTTAGTGTTCAAATATCCTTGTTACTCTTGGAAATGAAGATTGGTTAATTCACCAGGTTAACACTCTTCATGTTATGTCTATCGTATCTTAATGGCTAATATCTGCATTGAAATTTTAATTTTTGGTTCCTGTTGTTGCCTCTATAGTGCTCATGTCTATGTCTTAGAGTCAAATGCTGGCTATCATGCCACTTGTTAAAATGCTGCTACTTCAATACAGGTTCTGGCCTTATCACGGGTACTCGTTGCCTGGCAACCGATTGGTATATCAATGGGTGTCTATGATATGTGTCACAGGTATGACAATATATCTTGTTCCCCTATGTGCTAATTTTTTTCAAGCTTGTACTATGTCCTTATTGAAATTATGTGGTTCTAAGGTATCTGAAGGAGAGGAAACAGTTTGGAGCTCCATTGGCAGCTTTCCAAATCAACCAACAGAAACTTGTTCAAATGCTGGGTAATGTGCAAGCAATAATTCTTGTTGGTTGGCGCCTGTGTAAATTATATGATAAGGGTAAATTGACCCCAGGTCATTCGAGCTTGGGCAAGGTACAATCTGTAAAATACCCTGTAGTACAATTGGTTTGCTCCTCTATGCATCATAGCTGTGACAAATATATACTTTTCAGGCATGGATCACCTTGAGGGCAAGGGAAACAGTTGCTCTTGGACGTGAATTACTTGGTGGAAATGGAATTTTGGCTGATTTTCTAGTTGCAAAGGTTTTTATGTTCATCTCTTTTTTTGAAGACTCATTCTGTCCCTTCAGATGTATAAAAATTTGGTAGCTAGCTGATATTTGATATAGGTTTAGTTGCCTGTTATGCCCATCTACTCCTGATATTTTTGTTATCATATTCATGTAAAGATGTAAGCATAAAGATTTTGGGTGCTCCAGGTGCAATGTATTCTCAAACTTCCAATTGTGTTGCTATTGCTTTCTTATCGATTTTTCTAAGAAACTATAATTTGTTCTTGATAGGTCTAGTTCTTTTACAAAGATGAGAGTACCTATCGAAATATAGATTGGTAATAGGTAACATGAGATATTGCCTCAGTTTTTATGATACTATGTTAATTCTTGGGTTTGGGTTCACATTGCAGGCGTTCTGTGATTTGGAACCCATCTACACTTATGAAGGCACTTATGACGTCAACAGCTTGATAACAGGTAGGGAAATCACTGGTTTTGCGAGTTTCAAGCCAGCTGCACTGACACAGCGAAGCCGCCTTTGATGGTACAACCTTTAGCTGCACATATGTGTTCGTTGATAGAAAGTATTATGTACCAGAAACCAGTGTATTTCTGATCATGGGAAATTGAAAAAATTAACGCGATTCCTGCATAGACCACCAAAGATGTGAATAAAAGGCTCTTTCATATTCCAACAGTCAGTTTTTTTTTTTTTACCATGACAGATGGTACGCTCTTATGTTTGGTTGTTTGATGCATGAATCCAAAGTAATTTATTTGTCTGTAGCAGGGTATATACAAACCTTTTTTTTATTAAGAAATTATGAAAAATTAGAGAGGTTTTGAATAGTAATCATATTTTAAAAAAATTAAAATATTATGATTATAAAGTAATAGACCGAAAGCTGTCAATCTTCGATGCTCGCTAGAAAAAAAATTGTTAGTTTATCGATATTTTGATTTATGGTTATGATATTTAATTTTTTTAAAATATGATTATTTTTTTAATCTTTCTTTAATTTTTTTCTAAAAATTTTGTGTATTTTTATACTATGTCTAGGGGCAATCAGTAATCGTTTTCTTACAGGATATGAGAACAGTCGCAGTAATGGATTTTGTTAATCAGGATAGTTTTCAAAAAGTTGAGACGGTCCACGATTAAAAGGTCATGGTTCATATGCATCTCATAATTTGACAAAATTTAAAAATGGCTTTTGGTATTTTCCCTTAATCTAATGGATTAAAAAAAATACAGTGAAGAAATGGAATTGGAATTTGAACGGTTTTACATTCTATAAATATGTAATATCTGTTGAAAAATTATGTTAAAAATATAATTAAGTAGACATTTTGAAACTTAAAATTGAGTGGGATTCATTTCGTGTTAGTGAAATTTATCCGTGGATTTAAATTCTTATGCAAAAACTTTAAAATTGTACATTTATATTCAAAATGATAACGAGTGAATGAAAAATTATTGTTCAAAGTACATTTGTGAGTTAAAAATTACACAAATCAATTAAAAAGTCAAATAAGGTTGGTAACTCCCATAGCTTTAATAATTAGGCTTAATGGACTTTAATGCTTATAATTCCCTTTATTTTTATTGGAATTAATGGCTTGTAACTCTTAATACTTAATGACTTGTAACTCCTATGACTTTATAATGAGTATTATTAATTTATACAAATATTATAGTCTTATTAATTATTCATTTAATAGATCTATAATTAATTGTCATATTAATTATAAAAATATCTCGTACAAAAAAGTAACCTTAATATATAGTAATTAATAGTCCAGAAGAGAATAAGAATATGCTTTTTTCTCTTATCTTCTAGTAGCTTTCCGAAATTGTTATATTGATATGTAGGTTAAAATTTGAATATTATAGTTTAATTATAACAATAAACTCTTAACTGTTTTATAAACAAAAATTATAATAAAAAATCAACTCCTAATTTTTTATGAAAAATGTGACATTAAAAAAAAAATCAAAATCAATAGCAATGACAATTTCTTTTTATTTCAGAAACCCGTTTTTTCCTTACATTTCAATAAACTGTAACTGTAAGTGTAATAATGAAATATACATATACGATGGGTCGGAAAATTTGAATTTAGCCATGAGAAGCTGAGAAACGTGTTAAAACTCCCTAATGTGGATATTTAATTGGGACCCTAAAAAAATTGAAAAATCATTAACCACATCTCACCCGCATATAAAATTAATACTGATCCCCAAAAATTTAACTTCTATTGGTTATACTTAACGGTGCTACAGTAAAACTCAATATAAATATATAAACATCCCTCTGATATACTAAAAAATAACAAATTCACC
>JANLJB010031209.1:52680-71356 GCA_026212285.1 Bursera cuneata
ACGGGTCAAATATGGCTGACCCGAATTCGGGTTTCCAAAAAAATAGACCCGAAAAAAACCCGACTTTTCGGGTCGGGTTTGGGTCAACCCGACGGGTCGGGCTTTTTTGCCCAACCCTATGCATGACTTACAAAGGGCTGAGGGTATCCTTAAAGGCAGGACGGGTGAAGCTAATATTGTTGAGGCTTCTACTTCTGCCTCTGCTACAATCTTTCGGAAAGGTAAAAAGAAAGGCAAGGGAAAGAAGAAGAAATAGGCCACAACTCCTCAAGAAAAACGCATGAAAAAAGAGAGCAAGTCAAAAGGCAAGTACTTTCATTGTACGATGGTTGGGCACTAGAAGAGGAATTGTCTAACATACTTAGCTGAAAATGATAAACACGAATTATTCCTAAATTTTGAACCTTTGTTACTTAAATTCAATATTATCTCATTAATTTTGCGTGTTTTATTATTGTTTTTATTTATTTTTGTGATAGTGGAAAGAATGAGAAAGAATCATTCAAAAGGGAATTAAAATTGTGAAGAAAATGGAAAAAGCAAATCAACAAATAAATTTGAGTTTTTCTCCAAGAAACATCTCTCAGTATTTTAGGCATAACTTCTTCATTTAATATTAAAACATGGTGATTCTGGTGGCATTAGAAAGCTATGAAGATAGATCTAAAACTTTTATGTTGATGTCTTTTTCAAAATCTGAACCACGCCATGGCATAGAACTGAATTATCCCACGACACTTAGTTTCTATCTAGTTTGCGCCAAGGTGCAAGACAAATCATGCCGATGTGTGATCGCGATTCCAGAAAATCTATAGGCTTTCATTTTTTACACACAAATATATGTGGGCTAATTATATGCAAGCAAGAAGGCGTTATGAGTACTTCGTCACTTTTACTAATGAGTACTCTAGATATATGTACATATACCTAATGCAACACAAATCCGAAACCTTTGAAAAGTTCAAAAAGTATAGAGTTGAGGTAAAAAAGCAATTAGGTAAGAGTATCAAAGGAGTACAATCAGATTGAGGTGGTGAATATCTCTAAGGGTAGTTTAATGACTACCTGAAAGACAACGAGATTCTATCTCAAGTTATTGCACCAGGAACACCATAATAAAATGGTATTGCAGAGAGAAGAAATATAACTCTTTTAGACATGGTTAGATACATGCTGAGTTATTCTTCTTTACCTAATAGTTTTTGGGGTTATACGCTGAAAATGATAGTATACTACTGACTTAGTCCCATCTAAGAATGTCCTTAAGACACCAATTGAAATTTGGAATGGACGTAAAGTCAGTTTACACCACATACGAATTTAGGGGTGTCCAACACACGTGCTGAAGGATAGTAAAGATAAGCTGGACTCAAGATAAAAAGTATACTTGTTTGTATGCTACCCAAAAGGTGCTAGAAGGTATTACTTTTATAGTCAATATGATATAAAAGTTTTGTTAGTATAACTGCCACTTTCCTAGGAGATGACTATATCAGTAACTTCAAGCCTAGAAGCAAGGTGGTTCTAGAACTGATTATTGGGGATTCCAGAAATAGTAAGACTATTGATGAAAACTCTGGAGACTTTTCATCTTAGCTTGGAGCCAATGATCCAGTTGTTCCAGCTCCTATAAGGCCTTGTCATAGTGGGAGGACAATGAGGCTACCTGTCATATTCATCGTGTATCTCATGATACTAGTATAGATGAATCAGATCCACTTTTTTGGCAAAAGCTATAGATGATACCGACACAATAGCTTGGAAAAAAACTATGAAAGTAGAAATAGAATCTATGTATTCTAATTATGTTTGGGAACTTGTAGATGCTCTAGAAAGCATCATATCAGTTAGTTGCAAATGGGTCTACAAGAGAAAGAGAAGTGTTGATGGGAAGGTAGAACTTTCAAAGCTAGGTTAGTAGCTAAGGGTTATACCCAAAAAGAAGGAGTTGACTTTGAGGAAACCTTCTCATTTGTAGCTATGATTAAATCAATCCGGATACTTTTATCCATAGCCACTCATTATGATTATGAAATATGACAAATGGACGTCAAGATAGCATTCTTGAATGGAAATCTTAAGAAAACCATTTACATCGAACAACCTAAAGGTTTTATAGAAATAACCAAGAGCAAAAAGTTTGTAAGCTGAAACGATCTATTTATGAACCGAAACATACATCAAGGTCTTGGAACATAAGGTTTGATTAGAGATCAAAACCTATGGTTTTCTTAAGAATGTAGAATAACCTTATGTCTACAAGAAGATCCAAGACAAGAAGGTGAGATTCCTTATCTTTTACGTAGATAATAACCTACTCATTGAGAATGATGTAGGAATATTAACACCTACGAAGATTTAGCTAGCTAAGTAGTTCCAAATGAAAGATTTGGGTAAAGCTAATTATGTTCTTGGTATCTAGTTAATAAAGGATAGGAAGAACATGAAACTAGCATTGTCTTAGGCTTCCTATACAGAGAAGGTCCTGATACGGTTTGCAATGCAGGACACTAAGAAAAGGTGATTACCTTTTCAGCATGGAGTCGAGCTTTTTAGCAGGCTCCTAAGACTACTCAAGAGGAACAACAGATGAGATGGATCCCATATAATTTTGTAGTTGAAAGTCTCATGTATGCAATATTCCATACTAGACCAGATAGCTGCTATGCAGTGGGAGAAGTCAGTAGATACCAGTTAAACCATGACAGGGAGCACTGGGTGATAGTCAAGCATATTTTGAAATATCTTCATAGAACAGAGGATTATATGCCTGTATATTCTGGAAGTGATCTCACACTTATAGGATACACAGACTCAAGTTTCTAATATGAGTTGGTTTCCAAAAAGTCCACTTTAGGATCATTTTTTCACTTTAAATGGGGGAAACCATTATATGAAAGAGTATAAAGCAGTCTTGTATTGCTGACTCCATCATGAAGGCTAAATACTTAGCAGCTAAGAAGGCAATATGGCTTTGTAAATTCTTGAAGGAACTAGAAATAGTTTCTGATAAGGAAAAAACTATAACACTTTATTCTGATAATAGTAGGGTTGTGGCTAATTCCAACGAACTTCAAAGCCATAGGAGTAGGAAGTTTGTTGAGCGCGAGTTCCATTTGAAATGAGAGATCGTTCAACACGTGTTGTAGTAGTATGCAAAATTCTAACACCGGATAATCTGACTGATCCTTTTATCAAAAGTCTATCTGCTAAGGTTTTTTAGGGTCATGTAGAGAATATAGAGATTGTAAATATGTCGCATTTACTCTGAGGGAAAGTGCAAGATTGTTAGAGATATACCATTTGAGTAAGACATAATTCTGTAATTGTAAATAAGTTGTGAATAAATAAAAGTTATTTTTCATATCCAACCTTTGTTATCTTTATCTCTAATATAATATCAATGATCAAGGTTCTTAAGCTAGAACAATGATAGAGTTTTTGGTTATATGAGGTGGTCATATAGAGGAGATCCAAATCTCTATCGTAGGTCCAATATAGTTCATAACCTATGAACATTTAGACTCTTTGTTTGGACAAAGTTATTGTCACGACCCAAAATCCCTTATACAGGAATTCTGGGGGTGAGTTATGCAAATGTGATGACACAAATTGAAAAATCATGCAAATATTCATTAAGTTTTTACATAAAACATAAATATTATACATAATGTCCAAAAATCATTTACATATGGTTTAAAAATACATAATGCATGTCAAGGTCATCTTTAGACTCCCTAGAAACCTATAAGTGAGCTCCGAAATATTCCCGTCCGATGTCTAATCTCTGGTACCTGTGGAAGGAAAAGGGTAAGCAACACAACCCAATAGAAAATATCACAACATACTCAAATCTATAATATTTCAAATCAGATCATGAGTCAAACCAATCCGCCAGTCATAAACTCAACCCATTTAGACGCATATGCCATTTTCTAATCTAGTGTTTTCCTTAGGCCCCGAATAGGCCAGGCCTACCTAAAGCCTAACATTAGAATCAAATCAAAAGTGTTTTCCTTGGGCCCTAGATCCACAAGGCCCACCCAAGGCTTAACACTATGTTCATGTCTCCGGGGTGTTTTCCTTGGGTCTCAATTGCGTCAGGCCTATCCAAGGCCTAACACCAGCCCATATATGCGATCCTCCCACCTCTGTCACCACTGACATGTCAGGTTTCACATTCACACTATAACTTTACCCCTCACACTCGACATTCACCTCACAACCATTCTCATGCATCGTTTTCTACTCTAATGGCAATATTCATGGTCATATGACCAATTCTAAATTCAATTAGCACATACTCACATAATAATATATTTATTGCATCTATGCCTATACATGGGGGTCACAATCCAAAACCCATCCTCAATTCCATGCCATTACCCAAAAATCACATGCTCAATAAATCTCATCACACGCTAATGCTTCATATTTCTACCTTCCTACATCAAATACGCAACAAATTTGACAAATCTCATAACATGCCATACACAGGTTTCAATTCAACCAACTCCAAGTGAAATAACCCAAATCTAACAAATCTAACTCCACATTCACAAAATACACCGATTAAAATGAAATAGAGATGAGTAGCAGTGATATCCCTACCTTGTGTCCATGATTCGCAGAAGCTTGAAGCTCTCTCTTTTCCCTCTCTTTTCTCTTCTTCTTCTTTCTTTCTTTCTTCCCGTGGCTTGCTTGTTAAAAGAAATCAGAGAGGGCTGGGTTTTATAAAATTTTGGGAAAAAGGACATGTTTGGTATTTTAAAATCTTTAATTTTTATAAAATTTCACATCGGCACCGCGGCGTGGTTCTATCTACGCCGCGGCGTAGAGTTTCTTACTTTTCGCGCCATGGCGTGATCCATTCCATGCCGCGACATAAACTTTTTGCTTGGCCATGCCGTAATGTAATTCCAACTACGCTGCGACGTAATTCACTTGCCTGCGGCCTGATTTTCTTTTCTACATAAGATCACGATCTACATAAGACCATGGCTCACGATCTTTCACATTTGTTTTCCATTAGGTGAAAGAACAATGCATATATGCATGTTTAACTCTTATGGAGGGTGTTGATTATAGGAATAACTCCAGAAGAGCCTTATACTCATAGTGAGAAAGTAGGTTTGTGACTAACTGTTAGACTTGGGATAAGCACCCATGATGGGTTGTCCAATAACTCATGCCCAACCCCATATAAAGCAATTGCTTATAGCAGTTGATTATTGCGTTGAAACTGCTAATAGCAGTTACATACTTTTAATTCACATTCAAAGAGTAAACCAAATAGTGCAGAATAAACAATATCAAATTGAGAGAGTTCTGAGACAGAGAAAAGAGAGAGAGAGATTAATAGAGTGACTATATGCATTGTAATTAGATGGATTTCTCCGTACGTGATTAATCTCCAGGCTGTGATTTCATTCCGAAGGTAAGTAATCCTAATTTGTATTTTCGTCATTGGTATCAGAGCCTGTTGGAATAATTTTCAGTCTATTAATTGCTTGTTTACTCGATAGCAATTACGAAATATGTCGTATACATGAACTGTTAATTTTATGTTTGAATATAGTTCATAAATTCGTAACTTTGAAGGATGATATCTTTGTGTGCGTTGCTTTATATCTGATGCATAATAGGTTGTTATAAAACTTGTCTTTCCAGCTTCGAAACGACATATTATATGCATGAAACAAATAAGTAGATTAAAAGAACTTCTAATTTAAAGTTGCAGTGTTAATCCCGCTTTTTGACCCAGTTTTTCTGCATAAAACAGAAAGTTTGAAGAGTCATAACTTTATGTGTATAACTCTAATTCTAATGGATAATAGGTTGTTGTAAAGCTTGTCTTTCAAGATTTGAAATGACATATTACATGCATGACTTTATAGATTTGCACGATCTGATTTGAAGAATAAAATTAGAGTAGAGGTCATATCGTCATATATAATTCTTACTTGTCAAATAGAATTATTATTTGAACGTTATCATTTGTCAAACATTAGGCGATTTATTGCACTTAGTTTGTATCTAAATCTACGTGGTGCACAACACATAGGTCATGTACTAGAGAAAGGCCCTTGGTTTGGAAAGGCATCAGTCAATAGACTTATGAAAAGTGACAATATCCTTGATTGTTGCGATGAGGTTAATTATAAAAAAGGAAGAGAAGGCCATAAGCATTGTTGCTTATTTTAAAAAAGATTTAGTGTAGAGTATTACTTTGTCGTTATTTTATTTTAATAAGTGGAACAGTTGCTATCTTCCTAGTTCATATTTATAATATGCATGTTTTGTGCTATGTGCCATGCTAATATTGTGGGAGTTCTGACTTATTAAAATTTTATTTGTTTTGCAATGAATTCAAAATTAGAACTAATAATTTTTGTGTAAACAAACAATCATATAATGAAATTAATATTTGGATATGGATGATGATTGGAAGCCTCGACAACCTTTCGAATCTAATCCTTCTATTTATTTTATAATATGTTTTCAGTTTGTTGTTGCTGCATAATAAATGTTTGTATATGGTATATATGATAATATTTTTTTTATTTTGAAGGAATGGCTTCAACTTCAAAAAATATCGTGGCCGAGTTAAACAAAGGTGAAAAATTGAATGATGAAGATAATTATGATATCTTGCACCAAAAGATTCAGTATGTATTGGAAGAGCAAGAGACTCTTGAGGCTTTACATAATACCATGGTCGAACCATGACATGGTAACACTGCTCAACATAAGAGGGATCAAGAGGCTTATCAAATTTTATTAAGAAAAATAAAACTGCTCGCATTACGTTGCTGAATAGTATGAATAATGATCTTATGTGTAAATTTGAGGTATACCAATCGACTCAAGAGTTATGGCTTGCCCTGAAAGAAAAGTTTAGTGGTACTTCGACTACTAAACTTAGGTGACTCACTATCAAGTTTGACACATACAAGAAACGCCCAAATCATACGATGAGGCAACATCTGAGAGAAATGTCAAACATGATCCTTGAACTATAAAATGTTGGAAATATTCTAACTGATGAGCAACAAGTTTAGGCAGTTATTCAATCTGTTCCTGATAGTTGGGAGCATATGAAAGTCAACATGACGAATAATGATAGCATCAAAATATTTGATCATGCCCAAAGACGTGTTAAGTTAGAAGATGAGTGCCTTGAGGCAGCCAAGTCTTCAGGTCAAGCCTTTGTGGTTGAAACAAGCTCCCGCAAATCATCTAGCTTTAAAAGGAAGCGAGGAAATAACTTCTTTAAGAAAGGAAAGAAATCGGATACCTGTAAAGGGAAGTGCTAAAGAGGCAAACATGCTGGTAAAAAGATGGACAAATCTAAGTTAAAATGTTATAATTGTGAAAATATGGATCATTTCGCTCGGGAATGCACTGAGCCGAAAAATGTAAAATCCTATTTTAATTTTCTAAATTATGCTTATATCTCTAGCTCTATTTTTCTGACTAAATCTCATCCATTATGGACTGTAGACCCAGGTGCGACCGACCACATCGCTAGGGATCGAGAAGCATACGTAGAGTATCGTCGAATAAGACAAGGAATAAAATGGATATATGTGAGAGACAACTCTAAAGTTGAAGTTAAAGGTATAGGCACTTGCAAATTGAATTTATGTGGTGGTTGAACCTTTCTCCTTCATGATGTCCTATATGCACCAAATATTCAACGAAACTTGATCTCTGTTATTGTCCTTCTTAAACTAGGCTATTCTTTGAATTTTCATGGTACTTCTTTGAATATTATATTCAATTCTGTTTTAATTGGCACTAATTATTTATATGATGGTTTTATTGTAATAGATACTGTAATAAGCGGTTCTAATTATGATGATAATTGTTTTTCTTTAATCACTTTTATTAGATTTGATAATGTGGATGTCAATATTTGGTATGCTAGACTAGGCCATATTGGACAAGAAAGAATGAGTAGATTAGCCAAACGAGGCTTGTTGGGCTCATTATCTAAAATAAAAATGTCTATATGTGAGAATTATCTGGCTGAAAACAACTAAGAAACCATTTGATAAAGGAACTAGAGCTGAAAATCTATTGCAATTGATTCATTCTGACATTTGTGATCCAATAAGTGTAAAGGCTAGACATGAAACCTCATATTTTATTACATTCATTGATGACTTTACATGTTTTGGTCATGTTTATTTGATCTCTCATAAATTTGAGGCATTAGATTGCTTTAAATTGTATTTGAATCTAATCAAGAATCAGTTAAATAAAAAATTAAATCTTTACGAACTGACCGTGGACGTGAATATCTTTCTGACTAGTTTAAATAACTATGTAATGAGAAAGGTATAGATTGATAATTAACTATTCCTAAAACTCCGTAACAAAATGGTGTAGCAGAAAGAAGGAATAAAACATTGCTCGAAATAGTTAAGTCTATGATGGCGCAAGTGAATTACCAGTTTCGTACTGGGGAGATGCTTTATTAACTGCCACTTATATACTTAACCGAGTTCCTTCTAAACAGTTACTTCCACTCCATATGAGTTATGGACAGGTAGAGAACCCAATCTAAATCACATGCGACCCTGGGGGTCTGCAGCTTATATTAATGATCCGTCTCATAAATATGGGAAGTTGGGTGCAACAGAAAAAAAAAATATTTTTATAAGATACGCTGAGCATTAAAAAGGATACGTGTTTATTGGTGAAAATATGGATGGTACTGTGACTGAATTGGAATCACGAGATGTTAATTTTTTGGAACATGAGTTTTCTAGTAAAGGTGATGTTGATAGAAATACTAGATTTTATGAATTAGATTATTTCGATAGTGGTATCACTCCCAGTCCATAAACTATAGTAAGTGATGATTTAATTGGACATTCAGTCCCTAGTGGGAGTAATACACCTTTTGAATCAATTCGGACGAATCATTCGATATATTGAAGCAATCGAGGATCAATTTTACGTCGCCAATTTGAAATTGAAGGAGAAGCATTTATGGTTGCTTCTCATGATAGTAATGAGCCAAAAACACTGGAAGAAGCTCTCAATTCAGATGAAAGGAGCTTTGGATGAATGCAATGAATGAGGAGATGGAATCTATGAAATTCAACCATGTCTGGGTCTTGGTTGACTTACCACATGATTGTAGAGCCATTGGAAACAAGTGGGTTTTGATGATTAAGCGTAAGTCTGATGGCACGATTGAAAGATATAAGGCATGTTTAGTTGCTAAAGGTTATACTCAAGAAGACGGTATAGACTATGAAAAAACTTTTTCTTCAGTAGTAAGATTTGCTTCAATTTGACTGATTCTAGCTATCATCGCACACTTAGATTTTCGAGTTATATCAAATGGATGTCAAAACTATATTTCTCAATAGAGAACTAGAAGAGGAAATATACATAGATTAGGCAAAAGGTTTCATTGCCAAAGGCCAAGAGCATAAAGTTTGCCAGCTCAAAAGATCCATATATGGTCTAAAACAATCTTCTAGACAATGATATCTTAGGTTTCACCAAGCTATAATAACATATGATTTTGTGATGACTGAAGAGGATCATCGTGTGTATATTAAAAGGTTTAAAGATAATTTTGTAATATTATCTTTATATGTGGACGATATTTTATTGGCTGAAAATAATAAAGAATTTGTCCCAACTATAAAGAAATGGTTATCTTCAAATTTTGAGATGAAAGATATGGGTGAAGCAACCTATATTTTGAGAATTAAAATTCAAAGGGATCGTTCAAAGAAACTTCTACCTCTTTCACAAGAAACATATATTAGAATAATCCTTTAACAATTTAATATGGCTTTTTGTAAGCCTATAGATACTCCAATTTCAAAAGAACAAATTCTTAGCCTTGATATGTGCTCTAAAACTCTTCAAGAGAAAGAAATAATGGGAAAAGTCCTTTATGCCAGCGCTATAAGAAGTCTCATATACGCCATGATGTGTACAAGACCCGATATTTGTTATGTTATGGGCTTGGTTAACAGATACCAATCAAATCCTAGACGAAAGTATTGGAATACTGTCAAGAGAATACTAGCATACTTGAAGGGTAATGCAGATTATTCTCTATATTATCAAGGAGGAGATTTACGTTTGGTTCGGTACATTGATGCCAATTGGGGTCATGATGTGGATGAGCGATAATCAACATCAGGATATGCATTTTTACTTGGTCGTGGCGCTATCTCATGGAGTAGCAAAAAACAAACATGTATAGCTTTATTCACAATGGAAGCTGAATTTGTAGCATGTTTCGCGGTAGTACAGAAGGTAATTTAGCTTAAGAGATTTCTTAAGGATCTCAAGATTGTCACGGATGCTTCGAAGCCAGTAATCTTACATTTTGACAATCAAGCTACCATAGCTTATACGAAAGATATAAAATACCATGGAAAATCAAAGCATATAGAGACCAAATACAATTTTGTTAGAGATATTGTGATAAAAAAGGAAGTGTTGATCCAATACATATCTACTTGTCAAATGATAGCAGATTCCATCATATGCTAGGTCATTAGGACTACGTCGAGTATGATATTATTATGATTTTTTTAATCAACACTATCAATAATATATCTCTTGTTTGTATTTTCTTGTTTGATATTATCATATTTACATATATTCTATTAAAATATTATGTCGTCAGGTTCATACCAGTTTTCTTACCAAACGGTCTTCTTTATCGCTATATGAGCGAGCTAAGTTGAGATATAAGAAATAAGAGACAATGATAGTAGTATGTTATCATAGAACTAATGAATGTTTCTTAAAATTTATCGCTTTGACAAGGTCAAGATGAGGTTTATATTTATTTGACGTTTAAACTGAGCATGATAAAATCCACTATCATAGAAAACCTGTTAACCAGATTTGAAATCTTAATTTGGCCCAGATGATATGCGAGCTATTGAGAATTCAAGTTAGGCGCATTGTTAGCGATTGAACTTAGATTTGTACAGTGATTGAGATCAAAGATAAATACTTTTTATTTAAAAGTTAAATCATTATAACACATAATTCATACTATGTGTTTTTTTTTTTTTTTATGTGGCAATATGAAAATGAGTGAGTGATCCCTGTCTTCTCATTGTGTAAGTTTCATAGAGATTAAAAGATTAATCTCTATATGTATCCTATGTCACTATCTAATATGTTTTTGAGTTTTGAATTGATGATTGTTACTTTAGCATATTATCTATGACTATGATATTTTTCAGTCTATGAAATATGTCTAAGAAAATAGTTAATTTGAAGCTAAAAGACATGAGTATGATAGGAAGATTTATTTTAGGTTCTTACATCAAACACATGTGTTCACTGGTCGACTAGTTGTATAACCCACACTAAGGGATTAATACAATTGTGAAAACATGAGGTATCACAAGTAAAGCATAGTTCTTGATAAAGGAATTGAATATGTTACAACTGATGTAACAAAATAAATATAGGATATAATGAACCACTATAAAGATCTCTTGTATATAGTTACAATTGAGAATATTAGCTTTTGTACATATATCATTGTACATTTTTTTTTTTGTGTTCATAGGCCACACGATGTATATAAAGACTCTAAAATGACTTTATGTCAATTCTTTCTTTGTTATTTATGTTGTTGCTCGACATCCCATCATGTGTGAGTGGGAGATGTTGGACTTGGGATAGGCACCCATGATGGGTTGTCTAATAACTTATGCTCAAGCCCATATAAAGCAACTGCTTATAGCAGTTGATTATTTGAATTAAACAACTGTTAATAGCAATTGCGTTGAAACTGCTAATAGCAGTTAAATATGTTTAATTCATGTTCAAAGAGTAAACCAAATAGTCAGAATAAACAACATCAAATTGAGAGAGTTCTGAGACAGAGAAAAGAGAGAGAGATTAATAGAGTGAGTATATGCATTGTGATTAGAGCGATTTCTCCGTACGTGATTAATCTCTACGCTGTAATTTCATTCCGAAGGTAAGTAATCCTAATTTGTATTTCCGTCACTAACTTAATGGTCACTCTAATATGATGACTAGGCCTTACAAATGCATAACCATGTGCTTGATCATAATATTGATCAATTATTTCCCACAACCTTGGTTTTGGTGTTGTTAAGTGTGTGTTTTATTAGACAATGAAGGAGAATTTTGAGTTGGCTCTAGAGGCTGACAACTCAAATACACATGCTAGGTATTGGTTATCAAAATTGCATTTGAACTACCATGTTCCTAAAGCATGTAAAGCCATGTAAGTGAAAGCTTTTGCTTTTTCTCACTAGTGACCCATTTATTTATATTTATCTTTGTTGTTGCTGGTGATGAGGGTTTGCTATGTAGATTTCAATTGTAATTTCAAAATAAATTTTTTGGCTGCTCTCAACTTATTCAGGGCGCATTTTGAAGCTTTAAGATGAAAAGATCATTGGAAATTTTTAATATTCATCGAACCAAATAATGTCAAATGCTAATCACTTGTATATTTTGATTTCTTCATTGAGACAAATAGCAAAATCAACATAAATCTGTAAACTATCTTTCTAGTATAGCTACAACTTTTTAGTCCTATACTAATTAATTTGTATTAGCAGTAGAAATTTAATCATCAAATTTCCTTGCAAAAGATTGCCCACACCAGACTTACAACTCTATGAACAAAATTCACAATCTGAAACTATGATCGAAGTTCCAAGACTAAAGCATAGGCATCTAGTAAGTATACAATAATAGGATAAACTTAAAACACTTTGATCTCTAGGAAAGCTCAACTTTCTTCAATCAAATGGATCCAAAGTCCAAACACACATACACAAATAAAGTGATCATAACAAGCATATTTACCATCTTCCTACGACTACTATGTCATCATAACTGTTGTGCAATAAACGGAATCAAAGGAGAAAAAGAGAAGAAAACACACAAAGAATTATAGTCGTTCGGCTATAAGCTTACGTCCACAGTGACGACAAAAGTATTCATTATATTATAAAATTAGGGTTACATCAATAAGAATATATAACAAACCCTAGTTCCCAAAATATCTAAAATACCCTTACCATACCGCAGGGGCTTCGCCCCCGTACCTCCAACCTATATATTTTCCTACGGCGCAAACGTGTTAAGCTAAAAGGCTAGTTATTGTCGCACTGCTCCAACAACCAGCCACCTTTCATAGTTATATGACATATGAGCCATACCCTCAATAATAACAATTCACTTCATCATGGAGTGATAAACGTGATCCATGCAAAAGTGAAGCATGAAGTGCTAAATTACCTCTTTAAGCATTACTTGGAAGGCTTGAAGGCAGATTGGATCTGAATCACATAGAGTTCCATGAACGTCAAACAATACTGCTTCTAGAGGAGCAAGCTTAGCAAGAAAATCTCTGCTGCTTCCACAGAACAAAGGCGAAAAGGTCAAATATAGCTAGCATAAATAGAGAATTCAAGTTCTTTTGATAATCAAAAGATAAAAACAAAAATAAAAGAATCCCAAATCTTGTGATCATCCCATGTCCAAGCTCCCGTAAGCGGTCAATTTAACATGACATTAAAATCTTAAGGGGTTTTTAAGTGAAGGTATTTTGTTGTTAAGGGATGAGGTTGGTTAGAGTAATTAACTAAAATTTTAAACCTACTTAATTGTCATTAGAGCCCCTCTCATTTTGGTGACTTCCTATAAGAGAAATTTCATTGACCCCTAATTAAATTTTAAGAAAATATTTAATTTTAAATTTTTGTTTAATTAATATTTATTCTCTAAAAATTAATATTTATTTGTTATAAATTTAGAAATAAATATTAATTTTTAAAAAAATAATATTAAAATTTAAAAATTAAGTATTAATTTAATAAAAATTTAGATAGGATATTTTATCAAAATGTGTCAGGGGGTCAGAGTAAAGAGTAAATATCCTTATAATAACATCCTGGATGTTTGGTGGAGAGAAACAACTCAACAACATGAACGGTTTTTAAAACCTCTATCAACTGTAAAGCGACACTGTCTGCCCAGCTACCTTGAATTGTTGTTACTGCCAACTGCCGAGTTAACAGTAACACTCACACTTTGAAACCCGCAACTCTAACCTTTAGACAGCGAAATTCCTTGAATCCAGTGGGATTTCCTTATGGCCACTTCAACTTACAATCTTGCTTTGATTCTGAAGAATACGCTCCACGACGCCGAATTCCTACTCCTCAGGCAAACTCCACCTCCTAAATTCAATGATGAAGAGTACGATTCTTACGTGGATTCCGACCTCTGGGACTTGCCCTTCACTCAATTGAACCTTGTAGAAGGCCAAAACGCTCAGCCCACCCTCTCCATCCAAGGTCTAGACTCGTCTTCAGGGAAGAGCAGTTTGAGTAAATTTGATATTGATTCAGCGCTTAAGCAGGTAGTTTTTGAATTTGCAACACTTTTTTCGAGATAATTTTGGTACTACATTTGGATTATTATTATTACTGTTGTTGTTATCATCTGGTGCGTTATGTAGGCAGATAAAAGAGAAAATTAATGAATGAAAGACGGGTGTAGTACGCCATGCGATCTAAGAATTATTCACCAATTTTTATTTGATTATTTTGTGATTTTTAATTCTACGTTGGTTCTGGATAGGTGCTGGGGCAAGTGGGATTCGGGGTCGAAGATGTGGGAGAATGGAGATTGTGGAAATGTTTGGAGGAACCCGAGTTTGGACCAGGATTGCCGCTTCATACTGTCTACATTATGGGAACACTGCTAGATGGGAATCAAAGTTTGAAAGGTTTGATTGTATTACTTCTAAGTAATTTGAGTTCTTGATTATAAATGATTAGACTTTTCATTTTAAAGTTGTGCTAATTATTGACATTTAGGGGTTAAGGTTCTTTCCCTGAAGGATCATCAGGTTTTCCTTATACTTCATTGTATTAATGTTATCACACGACAGTTCTCAACTGAGAGGTCTGAACATACCCCATTTGCTTTCTACTATCAACCAATTTAAGTTATGCTTAACTTGAGAACAAAATATAAAATTTTAATCAAATTGATGAAATGGTACGCTATTATTTTAATTGAAGTAAACTCTTTTACAACTCTTATGTCAAGTAAGGTAAGGTTTATAACACGAGAAGTCTTGATTTTTGGTCTTAATGTTGGCTTTATTGAAAGAAACGTTAATAGCACTCAATTTATCCACTTAAACAGAGAGGATCAGGTCCACCAATTATGTTCTTTTAGATGATACATGGTGCGTGTGAAAAATTAGGGGACTGAATCAACTTTACATTGCTTCAGTTTGCTCTTATTTTTAAAATTGTTGGACTATAAGAGACTATGCTGATTTTAACAAATGTCTCTTTTGGTTCCATTGGTTCAATAATTGAGAGGCTGGAAAAGTATTTACTTTTAATATTATCTCTTTTACTGCTTTTGTGTGCCAAGTTGTATAATGTTGGAAGTCAATAATCTTTTATGCAGAAGGATCCAAGTGGATTTCCTCTCAAAGTTGTTTAAATTGGCTTGTGGAGGTAAAACCATGCAGTGATCGTGTGGGACCTTCTGTTGTTGTTGGTCTTTTGAATGACTTGGTGCAATCTAGAGAGTGGAAAGTTCCACCAACCTTGCGTTACCAGGTTTGCTACCTTTATATAAGGCAAAGCAGAAGTACTACGTTGAGCTGCAACTGTTTTATATTGTGAATTTTAGGCATTAATAATTCTACGATGTGAATGAAAGCAGTCATGGAAAGAAAAAAATGTTGTTTGAGAGTCGTTAATATTTATTTATGGCCTACAAAGATATTCTTAATTAATTTCTTCACTTCTAATTTTAAATAATCTTTTATCTCTACTTACCCCATAATGCCTTTGCCTTAGTATGAGTGGGATTTGATCCTAAGACCTCTTAGGCAGCAAGAGAGCCTATCAACTAAGAAACTATTAATAACCATTTTATTTCTTTACTCTTTAATCTATTAGTTACACATAATTAAGTTTCAAATCTAAGAATTTTATTTTTTTACTTTTCATTTTTTTAAATTAGTACTATGAAGTGATTTAGTCTTTATCTCAAAGAGGGTTGGTGATAGAGAATAAAGGGATTAGAATTGGTTGAATACTTTCCTTTAAACAAATTCTGCCAATGTGATGTGGTTGCTAGAGTTCTACACTTTCTGTAGAAGCTTCTTTCTTAAGTTTTATTTTGAATTTTCCGCATTCTCTTAGCTACCTGTCTTGACTCGGCAAATATTCTTGAGGAATCCAAGCCCAAGTAAGATGCTAGGATGCTTAACAGTTAATTGGTGCTATCTGGTTTATGGACTTTAGACTGTTTATAGAGCACTATCATGCAGTTGTCTATCATATAATTTAAGTATTTGCATGTTTTTTGTATGTATTGTGTTAGGATCCTAATTGCAAGGTATGAGACTTGAATCCCACATTGAAAGTATGGGCTTCTTGTGTGGGATTTATAAGGCTTTAGGCTCTCCCACTTCAATAGCTAGCTTTTGGGGTGTGGTTCTCCTGAGGTTCTTATCATATTGTCTCTTCATATTTCTACAGAACTAAGGTGACTTCTTATTTTCAGGAGTACCCGCCAGGTGTTATTCTTGTACCCATGAAAAGTAGGACACAAAAACCTTTTCAAAAAACAAACTTGATCATATTTGCGCCTGAAAGTGCTTCAGATGACTCTGGAAATTCTAGATTTGTTGCTAATGGGGAGGCATTGATAGTTGATCCTGGATGTCGACCTGAATCCCATGAAGAGGTATGAATTGTCATTTATTTATTCACTTTATTAGTGTGATTGCTGCTCCAATGTCTTTGATAAATAATTTCCAATTTAGGGCTAAAAGCTCATATTTCTTATTCGGTAGAAAGGTTTAATAATTTCGGAAATATCCATATACACAATTTATCAAAAATTTGTTGAGATCCTTCCTAGGTTTTAAATAATAATCTATGCCAGACCATGATGTCAATGTTTCTATCACACAGACATGGCTTGATCAGATACTGTAATGCATGTTATGCTATTGAATTGATTGTCCTTGTTCTGTCGTAATAATCTCTGCCAAGTGTCTTTAAGTTAACTCCTTGCAAGCCATTTCCTTAATTAACAGCTTTGCTTGTGTTGACCATGTGCAAACATTCATCTAGAAAAAAGTTTATTACTAAATTTGAGCTTTGCTTTGGAGGACAGTTTCTTTGATAGGACATTTGCATGGGAGAGTAATTTCTTGTCAAAGTAGCTCAGGTGATGAAGTAAACAGAAAGAAAGAGATAACTCATGCGTTTCTATTATGTTCTTTAGACTGCTGTTTGTGTTAAATAATTCAAATTTGTTATTTTGGAAATAAATTTTTGAATTGAACTTAATGGGATTGTTTTTCTTGAACAGCTCTTGCAAGTTGTCACTTCTTTGCCCAAAAAGTTAATTGTCTTTGTTACCCATCACCACCATGATCATGTTGATGGTAAGTTTTTAGAAAGTATTATCATTCATTCAAACTATTTATTTTTTTATCCTTTGTATTTGTCCAAACAGGGCATCAAATACCTTTTAATTCTCCCCCTACCCACCCCACCCAGTTGAAGACAACTGGGCTTTCACATCAGGCCCACAATCTTTCGCAGTTGTGGGGGCTCGAACTTGACACCTCAGGATCGAACGCCAGGCTTTGATACCAAATTGGATGAAGTCGTTCTTTCTGAAACCAAGGTATTCCCACAACAATAGCGACTTACACTCACTGCGCCTAAACATGGACTATTATAGCTTTTAGACAAGGCAAACCTCTAGCGGAAGAACAATGAGGCAAGAATATAAAAATATGCAGACCATTAAAAGAGCATACTTGGAAAATAATAATTTTCTTATGGATTCTATGAGAAAAGGAAAACTGATAAAGACTTAGAAAGACATAAGAAAAAGAGAGTATGAGTTTTTTTTAATCTTCCGTTGTTGGATTCTAATTTTTATGAATGTTTTCATTTTATAGATAAAACTTACAAAGGCTCATCCTCTGCTGAGGTAAGAGCTTATATCATTTGATTCCCGTGAGAGAATCTTTTACATAAGAAAAAAAGAAAATCATGAAACATGTTGGCACACCTATCACATAAAAACATAAAAAGAAGAAAAAAGATGAACACATATTATATGCCTTGAAAGACATAAAACATGAAAAACATAAAGGTGAAAAGGCACACTACATGTCAAATTTGACAAGCTGAAAAACATAAAATATGTTTTTGTTAGACAAGTGTGCTGGTGAGATGTCAGAGGTTGAACTCTAATTCTTGAGAATCGACAAGTGATTCTTGGTTCAATAATTCAAGTTGTTCTAGCTATTCATAGTCATATCCCAATGGGTCCATAGATATATCATGAGATCGATGCGAGGGTCAAGCTTTGGAATTTGTTGAAAGCTGAGAAAGTGATGTCAGGTCATCTTTGTTAGGGGTGAACATGTGCTCCGAATAACCGACCCGACCCGATACACCCGACCCGAACCGATCGGGTACATTCGGGTATTAAATTGCATTTCGGGTCTGTCGGGTGGGCAGAATGAATACCCGATTATTCGGGTCTGTTGTCGGGTGGTCTCTAAAACCCGATACCAAATACCCGACCCGAATTAAAAATATAAATTAAAAAGAAAAAAAAA